>PVLD010003887.1:0-134433 GCA_004027595.1 Dinomys branickii
TTTACTTTGCTGGTGATTTCTTTAGATGTACAAAAACTTTTCAGTAGGATGAGGTCCCAATTATTGATTCTTTGAAGTGTTTCCCTTGCAGCTTCGTTCTTGTTCATGAACTCTCTGCCTACTCCTATGTCTTCCAGATTTTTACCTACTTTGTCTTCCAGTAGGTTTAGAGTTTCTGTTTTGATGTTGAGGTCTATGCCGGGCGTGGTGGCGCGCGCCTGTAGTCCCAGCTACCCGGGAGGCTGAGGTGGGAGGATCACTTGAGTCCAGGAGTTCTGGGCTGCAGTGCGCTGTGCCGATCGGGTGTCCGCACTAAGTTCGGCGTCAATATGGTGACCTCCCGGGAGCGGGGGACCACTAGGTTGCCTAAGGAGGGGTGAACCGGCCCAGGTCGGAAACGGAGCAGGTCAAAACTCCCGTGCTGATTTGTTTTGTTTAATATGCACTGTTGCAAACACACTGGACTAAGCAAGGATTATCTAAATTTAGGGAGAATTTCAACTGTACTTTCTAACATTATTTTTCAAGACGGTTGAACATGAAAATTCTTTCCAGAATGTAAAAACAGCAACTTAAATTTCTCCATTCTTTGTCCTCCAACAGGAAACTTTGCAGCCTTCTAGTTTGACTCAACCACCAAGCTGTCATGTGACGGTGGCGACACCTGGAGGCCAGTATGGGGAACTATCTGATCTGAAAGCACTGGCCATGAACCAGAGCTTTGCTGGTTTCCTGTTCCCTATTACTACACGCAGAGCGACCATTTTCTCACTTTTATGGAAAATGCCTCCCTTTCCCTTTCTACCGTGCTTTCCAAAGAAGAGTGATTTTCCTTCCATTTCTACTTATGGGTGAAAATATTAAAGTGACTATAGGGTTAAAGCCTTATCAGAAAAGGAGACCTCTGAAATCGAGCAGTGTTGCTCACTGCCAGCCCCTAAGTCCCTCCAGAGGCCTCTACCCAAAATGCCAAACTCCATTTCTTAGAACCAGGAATCCAGCTTTTCAAAAGGCTGCTAAGCTGCCGGTGGCCTCCTTGGCTGATGCATTAGTTTGTGTCTTAGTTATTTCAGGGACAGTGTTTTCTAGTGTTTCAAAGCTTCATGTGCTCACAAGAAGAGAGTAAATTATGCCGCAAATAAGCTGACCTGAGACCTCAGCAGCTCTGTGCGGAAACTCCATATCCCCTCCCCCACCTTCCGCACTTTCAGCTGCTCTCTGGGGCTCTCACTACTCAGCAGAGACTTGGGGAACCCACCCATCCCCGCCCACAAGTGGTTTCTTACAGCTGCACAATCTGCACCATCAGAAAGAACCTTGCACACTCCCCTGGGTGCTAAGTGGCCCCAAGTGAGCTTCAGGCAGTTGGGCCCCTGTCCAGAGCTTGCTGCAGGGTCCTGCCTAACACCAAAAGTCTGGGAAACGTTGGGTACTTTGTGGGTATTCACCGTATAATCAATGCCTCTGACCTACAGAAACGCATTGCCAAAAATATTTTAAGTTTGATATTCAAAAAGGAAGGTGGATCTAGCCCAAAATTTCAGTCCCACTTCTAGCATGATTGAATTAAGGGTAAAGTGTATTGCCTTAATAAACACAACAGAGGAGAGAGCAGCGCATCTTCCCGTAGAACATGTCACGGAGGCATAATGGTTAGTCAGGTGCCTCTTCTGAAATTAAAGGATGAGTTTAGTCACTGGTAGCAGGGTGTGGCTAAGGGGAAAGGCAGCAGATAGAATGACTCGGTGAGACATCAGTATCCTAGCACCGCGTCTAACAAGGAGAACAGTTAAAGCACAGGGTCCTGGACCCCTGGCGGCTCAGTGGAGAAACAGCGCCTCTTAGTGACAAGTATTGGCATCGTCTTTCCCAGATGTGTCTTAGTTAATCCTGCAGCGATACACAGGCAGAAAGTTTGGCTTGTGGCTTTGGCTTTATTGCAGCCTTGAGCTCTAATACATCCTGGGCATTTTAAATTGCTTTCAAATTGCTTCCAGAAACAGATGAACCTCGATCTTCTATAACTGTCCATCATAGGTGACTTTTCAAGTAACTTTTGATGCTTATGAGTGGTGCTAGCGGCAATAGGGTATATGACACAACTGTACCCACTTTCAAGCTAGTCCATCAGAGACTAGCAAGAGAGGAAGGCAGGGGAGGAAAAAATAAAATAAGATTGGCGAGTAAGGCCTGGGAGGAAATGGGCTGTGTCCAGAGCTCCCACCAGGACAGTGATCAGATGAACATTCAACAGACAACGTGTATCGTGGGCTCCTCTGGCTTGGGAGATGGGAAGCCAGCTCTGCTTTCCCTGCCTCTCATGTGCTGTAAACCAGATCACAGTCGCACACAGTGCAGGACACATTTGATGTGACAAACTGTTGGGCTCCATGAGGGGTGACTAGGGCAGAGAGGGAAAAGCAGAGGCCTCCCTGATGCCTGGCCAGTGGGTGCCCCCTGAGCTGAGCTCAAATCTTCTTCTCTTGGAGGCAGGCTTTCTCAGAGAACACAAGGCTCAGACTAGGTGGCTCTGAAGCCGTGGCTCGGCGAGGCAAAGTGAGGCCCCTGATGTTGTTTATGCCCAAAGCCAGGTCACTGTCCCTCCTGCATGACCTAGAGCCTCTCCTTTCACCCACAAGTGAGGGGTTTCTCAGCTTCTGCATCACCAGTCTGCCCTCCCTGCCACTAAGCTGCACCAAGAGACCTACACACAGCCTCATCCCTGCTTTCTGAGAAAGTCCAATCCAGAGCAGACACCTGCTTCTCAGACCCGACCCAGAGCACCCAGCCAAAGCCTGAATCCTCTGCTGAGCTCATCCCGCCCTTTTAAAATCACCCCATCATTCTGTTTTCCCTGTGTGTGTTCACCTCAAGGACACGAGACACAGGGCCAACTTGCTGACCTACAGCAGTGCTCCTGGTGGCCTATGGCTGGTGACCATCCTCCTGGAAACAGTGTAGAAGAGCAGCAAGTTGGGCTCCTGCCCGTCTCCATGCCTTCCTTCCTTGCTGGACAGCCAGGCACAGAATTGGGCTGGACAGGAGGAAGAGAACTTGAGCGCGCACAGCTGGAGCTGGCAAGGTGAGCCTGACAGCTTTGCTTGGAGGCCACAGAGCGAGCTAAGAGTCCCCATCACCAGAGGCTGCCTCCTGCTTGACCCCATACTTGTCCTTTGTGAGTTGCCGCTTTTCCAATAGTGACATGAGGTTATAATTCTGCCTAATATAACTATCTCACTCACAACCCAAACACAATAATTTCTTCCTCAAAAATCTCAAAAGTCCCAATCAAAGATTCCTTGGAGATGAAGGCAAACTCTTTAGCTATGAACACCAGTAGAGATCAAAAGCAAGTTACATGATCCCAAGGCCCAAGGTAAGCACTCCCATGCCAAAAGAGATGAAAAGAAGAGAGAGTTGAAAGGAATTGGACAAAGATTCAAACCCATCATGAGGAAAAACACACACACGCACACACACACACACACACACACACACACACACATATCATAAGCAACATTAAGTCCTGTAGTTCCACATCCAGTATCCAGGGCACATGGTGGTGAAATGTGATTTCCTGAGGGCTGGGGTGGCCCCATCCCTTTGGCCTTGTTGATTGCAGCACATATGACCTCTCTCAGGCTGGCTGGGCTTGCAGCCTACAGTTTTCCTTAGCAGATATTCCACATTCCTGGCATCTCCAACATCCTGAAGTCTCCACTATATCTTTGACTGCATTTCTACAGTCTCAAGGAAGACCACACAGGGCTTCCTTGCATGGTTTCCCTGCTCTTCCTTTGGGGGAAGCCTGCATGACCCCACGACTCTTGTATTTTGCATACCTGAGCAGCCAGTATCACACAGATGACAGCAAAGCCTGCCTCCAGCTTGAGAAGTAGTAATGGCAGCATCTGAGTGCCTGGATATCTAAACATGGTGAAATTAATATCAAGGAACCAATTCTGTAGAACTCCCTTCTCAAACAGGGGGCCCATGGGCTCTTCTCAAATGAGAGGTTGATACTCTTGCACCTTTGAGATTGTAGTGGGTGGGGTCTTGCTGATCTCTCAGATGTCCTCAAGGAATCGTTCTTCTTGTCCCTGTTCAAAGTACTTGGTTTTTGTTTTTAACGTCTTTTAATCTCTTCAGCAATCACATCATCTTTGGCCCCAACTTTACACATATTTAATTCCTTTTGGGCCAAAATTAAGTTTTCTAATTTTTCTGCTCTGCCTTTGCTTCTGATTCTCACTATAAATCCAGCTAAAAGCAGCCAGCAGTACGCATGACACAGCTTGAATATTGGGATACCTTACAATTTCCTCTGCTAGATTAATTAGCCTACTGTCCTTAATGTCAATCTTGTACAAAGTTTCTGGACTTGGGCAAAATGTAAACAAATCTTTTTGCCCTTTGCATAACACACCTGGCCTCTAGTCTTATTGCCTAATATAACTATCTCACTCACAACCAAAACACAATAATCTGCTGTCTCTGAGCAGAGCCAAAGAATTCACTAAATGCAGGATTATGGTTGTTTTTATGATTTCTTGTGTCTTTATGAAGTCACTGTTGCAGATGAAACCTCTTGACCCTGGCCTTTACTGTCCATATTTCTATCAGCATTCTGCTTTTCTGAGTTCTTGCCAGAGTTGCCTATTTACAGAATTCTAGGGCTTTGAGAGCCAGCATCTTCACACTTCCAAATTCCTGCAAGCAAACTCCAAAGGCTTCTAAGCCACATGGTCCAGTATAGTCACAACATTGACCCCTCTCCTGGAACCAATTTTCTGTACTAGTTAGTTATCTCATTACTGAAACATAATTTAAAGGAAGAGAGTTTTAATATTCTCACTGTTTCAGGGGATTCCCTCCATGGTCAGCAGGCTCCAAGGCAGGACTATCATGGCAGAAGGGCATGACAGAGCAAAGACACTCTGTTCATAGTGTCCAGGAAGTAGGTTTAGGGGGACAGTGTCAGAGAGAGGGCATGAAGGACCAGATATGGATTCCAAAGTCACAGCTCCATGTCACACCCAGGCACATCCAGCAGTGTGCCCTCACCTAGGAAACTCCCAAGCCAACCCAATGGACAAGCAAGCTCAACAGTCAGAGCACTGATACAGCATCCAGCATTGTCAAAGTGCTTTCCAACCATATTTCCTCAGTGCTGTTCACAGGCCTGCAGGTAGGTGGTCAGCAATGATGATTTCTGTTTCCTCAGAGAAATCTGGATGGTGATGTGGTGATCCTGAGAAAAAGACAGCATCGTAACTCATGGAGCTGGAGATGAGTGACAGCGGCTGCCTCCTTTTAAAATTGTCACTTTCCAACATTACTGATAGAGGGTTCAAACAGGTAACAGTTGTGTTAATAGGAGAGCAGTGGTGGTTTTTTTTTCTTTTCTTCTCAATATGTCAGATCCAGATCATCAAAAATGTCTATAAAAAATCAGCAACAGGAAGGGTCAAAAAGAGCTAATTAGTGGTTTGGAACCCAACTTTTGTTATCTGAACCAGAGAAGTTAACATTTTGTATATGTGCATTTCCCATTCTGGAGAGACAGGCCTCATGCCCATAGGCCACAATAGTGATCCACATTCTTTTCCTCCTCTAAGATCCAGGGCAAGTGCATAGTTGCCTAGTGTAAATTTGAGATCCTGGCTAGCAGGAGGGGCCTCCTGTCTCCTGTGGTAACTGAGTCCCTGGCTTTTCCTAGACACCTTACTCAGCCATGAACAGCACACCAGGTTGCTCCTTGCCTGTGCTGAAGGGAGGGCATCCACCAGGGGCTACATTTGCATAGTTTTGAGAGCTTGGGACATGGGAGTGGGCCACAGAGGAAGACAGCTTTGTGTGATGGGTCAGGAAAGGTAGCCTGAGATGAAGCCTCATGTAGGTGTCACCTGGGAGAAGGGAAGTGGGAACAAGGTGTTCAAAGGCCTTGGGGCTCCGCTGCATGGTTCACTGGAGGGATTACAATGAGGCCCAAACTTCTGGGTTGAGACAGTAAAGGTGTAGGAAGATCAAGTGGCCTCTAGAAAAAGAGAGAAGAGAGAGGCAGGCCTGGGGTCGAGGCAGCCTGCAGAGAGCAAGGCCTGCCAGCTCGGGCCCTGGCAGCCAGCCCCTTCCTCCCCCACACCCTGGGGTGGTAATGGAACGCGCCTTAGAACCTTTATGGGAATTCAGTGCTTGGCTGTGTATAAAGTACCTCAAAGAATGACTGTTCCATGTCAAGGATTTGTCACTGCCCCAGAAAAACTGTTCTGGCCCCTGCTGACAATTTCCTACCTTCAGAACAGTGTTTCCCAGCCTAGTTTTGCAATCTCAGTCCTGTGACATAGTCTGAGAAAGCCTGCCCTAAGCAAGTTTCCCATACCATATACACTGGTGAATTAAAGAATCTGAAAGACCACAGTTTAAACTATAACTTTCTTTAACCAAGTGTCTACTGTCTGAAGTTCCCACCCCAGCCAGCTGCTTCTGCTGGACTGAAGTCATCACCTGTTAATAATCTGTGTCCCCAACTCCACAGGGGGCCCATGACGCAGTGCTGACAAGCACCAGCCAAGAATAATGCTAGACCTTAGCTTATGCACTGCAGGTCTACAGTAGAGCAATCGCACGGGTGTTATTCAGGAAATAAATTACTTCAAGTCTCCCATTTATAACACAAATCTGCAGGCAGCCCTCATTTCTTAGAACTTTTTCTTGACCCATGGCTATAATTTCCCACTGAACAAAGTAGATGACTTTCAGGCAACAAATCTGTTACTAGAACACAGTAATGACACCATCAGTGTCATTTCCTCCTTGACACTAGGGTCAAAGGACATTACCTTAACATCTTTTCAAATTATGCATTTCTGTGTTTAGTGATCCCAGAAGCCAGTCCAGTCTAGGGGCAGTAAATGTGCAAACAGCCACCACCTGCTGGACAGACTCCTGGGCCCTCAGCCTTTCCATTATGCTGTCTCTGAGCAGAGCCAAAGAATTCACTAAATGCAGGATTATGGTTGTTTGTATGATTTCTTGTGTCTTTATTTTTTAAATGCAGAAAGGTTCAAAACATAACAGAAACAGTGACATGCAGCAAAAGTGCCCAATGTAACACTGTGACTCGTGGAATGCTGTTGCCAGCACTCTTCTTTCTGTTCTCAAATCTCGCAATCTCATAGGACGTAAAACTTATGATCACCAGGAAGTGATGAATTTCTTTTCATGGTGATCTCACAGGAGCCTCTGAAGTCATCTTTTATACATGCCTCATAATTTCCCTGAGTTAGCTGTCTCCAGGCTTAAATTTAGAAATAAAATACGATCCTGCTTCTGGCCTTATAAAGTTCACATTTGGTAATTATCTTATAGACACAGTCATAATTTTCTTGGGAACAAAATTAAGCTCCTGCTAATGGCAACCAGGAGATAAAACCACACCCAAACTACAAAACAGCATTTCCTAATCACTTCCTTAATGTTCCTGTCAGTCCTAGGGAGGCACATTGTCCCTGCCCCCCCTAAAATCACCTTGGGAATGACCACAGCCAATATGGCATTTTGTTTTTACTTAAAATAAGTCTTATGGTTCAGATCAAGAATGTCTCCAAAGCCTCACACACTCATGAGTGAGGTTTTGTAAGGTGTTTGCAGCATGGGGGCTGATGGCTGACTTGCTGTTGGGAGGTGGGTTCTGGTCAGAAGAGGGCGGGTCACTGTGGGTGTGGCCTGGGAGGACTTATCACTCTCCTGGCTCTTCCTCTCTCTCTGCTCCCTGGCCACTATGACGTGAGCAGCTTCTTCTCTGCCAGGCCTCTCTGCCATGCCATACTGCCCTGCAGCCAGCCCTTTAAGTTGTGGCTGTCAGATATTTTGTCTCCGCCATAAGGAACATGACTTCATCACTTTCCTTGTCTCTGGGTCAGAATACCTGACACCTACAAAGTAAAGGAGGAAGGAATTACTATGGCACAGCTTGTAGGAGTTTCAGTCCATAGTCAGCTAGCTGACCACAGGGTGGGGCAGCACGGCAGAGGGGCCTGGCAGAAGAAAAACTGTCCCTGGTATGGAGACAGGATGCAGAGAGAGATCAAGGGAGGAGGAGGGAGACAGACCCTTCCAGGCCACGCCCCCAGTGACCACTCCTCCCCCAGGCTTCACCTCCCAACATCACATGCAGCTACAAACTCATCAGTGGACCAATCCACTCATGAGCATCCACCCACAAGATCCAGTCACCTCCCCGAGCTCCACCTACCTGCACAAGGCTTTGGGGGGACATCTAGATGGAAACCACAGCAGCAACTAAGACAGTAACATTTAAATATAATATGTGGTAAAACTCCTCCTCCCAAACCCTGTCCATATTATCGTAAATTTTGAATTAAGGTCGAGTGTGGGTGGATGCTAACATTACTTATCTGTTTGAGAACAAAGTCTTTGTAGCACCTACTTCTCCACAGACAAGTGAGGCTTTGATTAAGGAATTTGTGAAATCTCTTATTGGTCAGAACAGAGGCTTCTGGTACTTATGTAGTGAGCGATGAGTGCAACACCAGACTCCCTTGGAAGCAGTTCTGCAGGTAAAACACCAGAGAGTGAAAGTGCGATGGTGGTGTCCTGAGCTGGGCAGCAGATACCTGGACCCTAGTGCAAGGCACTATGGGAGAGCAGCTCATAGGTCTTTTGTGCCATCCTGAGATCCTGTCTGCACAGAGCTGTGGGACTTCAACCTCAGGTCCGCACAGCCACAGGAAAAGCAGCAGGAAGCTCTAGATGCTCTGTGCTTCTGAGAAACAGGAAGAACAAGTGGACACTGGTGATCTTCAGGCAATCACTTGTGTGTTTTCCCTAAGGGTAGGGAATTCCAAACTAAGAGTGCACCTCTCATTCCCTCTCACACCCAGGGAGCAGGGAAAGCCCCTGCTGGGGAGTGGCTTTGTAGGATATGGGTGTCCACCAAAGGCTGGTTTGTCAAAGGTTTGGTCCTCAGCATGTGACACTATCGAGAGTCAGTGGAACCTTTGGGACAGGCAGGCCCAAACATGGCTGGGGGCTGCATGTGGCCCTGGACATCCAGTCACTTGATTCCACAAGACCGTAAACTTTTAACAGTATTACATGACCTTTAGCAGTACTTTTTGTGACCCAGCTGTGCGATGCATAAGCACAGACTTCGTCGGTAACAGCAGGGCGCCACAACGAGGAGGGTGCAGTGCAGCACTGACCCCAGCTCCTGAGCCTGCCCCGCGGTCAGTCCAACCCGACCTCTTGGATCATATATTACAAGGATTCGTGTGATCTGGAGTGAAACATGTAGGGGTGTCTGTGAAGACAGGCATTTATTGTTATTAAGCAAGTATGTACGATTTCTTATTTAATGATTAAACTTGAGTTTGTTGTGTTATTTCATAAAATCATACGTTAAAGTAGTTTTGTTACGTCTACACCTTAACTGTACTATGTTCAGCCCAGGATAATTCCTCTTCAGCCAGTTTGGGCCAGGCAAGTCCAGGGGTCAGACACACGGGCTTTGGAAGGTGGGGCACAGGGAAAAGAAGTTGGATATTTGGGGGCGTGTCCTTGAAAAGAGTGTTGGGACCTGAGTCTCTTCCATCATGAGGTGGCAGAGTGGCTCCACTCTGTACTCTGTGATGTCCTGTCTCAGCATGTTCCCAGAGGCCACAGAGCCCGCTGGCCGTGGACTGAGACCTGCACAACTGTGAACCAGAACACAACTTCCTGCCTTAGAACTTGTTTACTTCAGCTGACTAACAGAGGGTAACTGTGGTTGTTTCCTGGCATTCATTCACTGCTCTACCTAGAGCTCACTGGGGCTAAATTAATGGGGCTACATCCCCCTCCATCCGCATGACTGGCAATCAAACAGAAACACTGGGGATGAAAAGGTCAAAAATAGGGGGTGAAATGAGTAAGCCAGATAACCAAACAGAAGGAGCTGAGAGACAGTGGCGCAGACCAGAAGATCAGAGTGTTGGAGGAATACCAACCCAGAAGGAAGACAGAAACGGCAAAGCACTAGTGAGCACAGAAAAATTACAGTAATACAGAGAAAAGAAAGGTATGCACTGAGTACAGAAAAGAACCCCAGAGGAAAAGAGAAAAATTAAAATGGGACTCATAAATATTTGAAGAAATAAACTATAAATTGCTCAGAATTTCATTAAAAATGCAATAGTCCATATTAAAAAGACGCAGAGTACCAAAGAGAAGTGATGTCAGATATACTTTAATGAAATTTCAAAATATCAAAAGTAAAAATTTTTAAACCTGCCAGACAATAACAGCACATCATATACAAAGGAGGAAACTGGGGCCAAGAGCGGAGTTTTCAACAGCAACAATGAATGTATGGAAAAAAAATTTGTCTTTTCAAATTGCTAAACAACCTAGATTGTTACGTCTAGCTAAGCCACTATCAAATAAGCACAACACCAAGCTTACCAGGCCTTGGGAGCTGCCATCCAGAGCCCCCACTGACAGAAGTTTTAGAAGAAGCACTGAAGAGAAAGACACAAATCCCAGAGCTGTTTTAAGGGGTCAGTGGTGCAGTATGCAGTACATGCAGCCACACCTCTCAGTGAGGTTTGCTGTTATCTTTATTAACTCACTGGGAACAACGAAAAGGATAAAACACACCCAAAATAATTCAAAATTAATTACAGGTACTCACCATCCAATATGTTAGCCCTTAGCTTCAGGTAGCAATTTAAATTTGAATTAATATTAAATAAAATTCTGTTCCTCTGTTTCAACAGCCACACTCACTGTGCTCAGTAGCCCTCAGCAGCTGCAGCCTACTCCGGTTTAGCTATGGAGCATCTCCGTCATCAGACAAGGTTCTGCCAACCAGCCTGAAACACAGCGTACCACAGTGGAGCTTAAAGCTCTGGTCTCTTTGTTTAAAAAGAAAAAGATCACTTTAACAACAGAGAAAGGTGAGACAAGCACAGATAGTAAACTGGGATAACAGAAGTGAACCTAGTTACACCACTAGTTACAGTAAATGTAAATAAGCCAAGCTCAGGGTTAAGAGACAGAGATTGAGAGGAGGATTAAAAACCAGTTCGCAGAGATACTTTATGTGAGACACTCACCCCGAATGGAAGGGTTTTATAGATCATGTATTTTATGCAGTTTCATGATCAGCCATGTGAAATTGCCATTTGGGGCCACACTATAGGTCAAAAAAAAAAGGGTGGCCATTACCAATTTCATTCCTTCAACATGTTTTTAAAAGGCTAAACATTTATGAATTGTTTTGCTCTGGTAACTCTGGTTTAAATCTAAGATAACCCCAAAAACTCACGTGTCCAGAGGTGGAATTTTTCGAGTGGATTGGGTCTAACTTCAGTGGATGATCAATCCACTAATGAGATCATAATTGGATGGTATTATTGAGAGGCGGTGGAGACAGGAAGCAGGGATTAGCTGAAGAGAGTGGGTCATGGGGGGGGTGTCCTTGAGGACTCTCTCTGTCCCTGGTCTCCTCCTTTCTTTCCGCTCTTCCCTTCCTTCTGCCTCCTGGATGCCATGAGGTAAGCAGCTTGGCTCTCCCCATGCACACATGCATGAAGTTCTGCTTCAGCTCAGGCCCATGCAGGAACCAGCCAACCGCAGACTGAAGGCTCAGGAGTCATGAGCCAAAATAAACCTTTCCTTCTTCAAGAGCGTATGTCATGCACTTTCTCGCGGTGACACGAGGCTGACTAACACAGCTCCGCACAAAGAAGAGGCTCTGCCGTCTGTGTCAGCACTGACACAGAAGAGGACAGAGGCCAAAGGGAGAGCTAGGAGCAGAGGGTCATCAAGTCCTTAAAAGGAGGCTGTGCTTAGGGAAACGCCATCAAAGGTTGTGCCCAAGAAAACACCTATGGAAAAGAAGTGACAACAGCACTAAAAAGAAGTTGTTCAATTCACCATCACATTGGATTGATATGACATTGTTATTGATATACCAATCAGACAGAAAATTGGGCAAGAACAGTCAAGCAATAAAATGGACAAGCCAGATAGGGAGTTCAATATCCAGAAAGTAGAACTTGCACATTTTCCCCAAGCACGCATTTATAATAGCCCGTGTTGAATATTAACTGATGGAGAAAACCACAGAGCAAGTTCAAGGACACCACTCAGAACAGACTGCTCTTTATTGCTTAGTCAGAGTCCTATAAACTCAAAAAAATCCTAGAAAGCATTAAAGCCAACCCCCACCAAACAAGTGAGTCCCACAAGAACACTGTCTGTAAATCCTAAGGGTGACAATCACCCCACCCAGAGAAGCCTTTAGGGCTCAGGGCTTGGAGGCTGGCAAGCTCTACTCCTAAATTTTATGATTCTCATTCCATGATGTCTCCCAACGAATACACAGTACCTGGGCCAATGAAAGCCTGGGGAAGCCATATGTCCAAAATCAAGGATTTTCCAATTTTCAAAAACATTGGCTAAAGCCATAGAGCTTTGCACAGGGTGACAAGCACACCTTCATCCTGAAGAGTGGCACTGAACACAGTCTTGCCCAAAGCACTACAACATCCCAGAACCAGCCCTCAAAACAGTTTCAACCCCACCACTCATGTCGGTATTTGCAGGGGAAACACGCAAAGGATCGGAGTGACATCACACAACAACCAGCAGGGCACCTGCAGGAAGGCTGGGGGCCTCCCCAGGTGGGAGCTCAACATCCACACCTGGAGCTGTGGAGGCTCCACAGCCCACCTTGGCTTGGGCCCCTGTGGAAATCTGTGAGAGGGCTTGCAGGGGAACCAGACATCCAAACCAAAGACAGATGTCCCAGGTCCTGAAACCTTGGAAAGCTGTGACCCACCCAGGTCTGCAGGACAAAGCACGGGCATGGTACATGACCCCATCTCTTCACATCTTGCTGCATGTCACTGCGTGATGCACATGCACTGTATTAGTGCTTAAAAGAACTCTCAGGACTGGAGCAAGGCTCCTCCAAAGACTGCATGTGCTTTGCATCAGATTTAAGGCAGGACACAGAAATTTACAAGACCGGCCTACAATAGAAGCCCAAAGAGTCTAATGTAAAAGAGGGCAAAAGATCTTTCTATGTGCTACAAATACAAAGGACCCAGCTGAAGGCCCCAAGCCCACACCAAGATGCTGTACGAGTCCACATCAGGAGGCCAAAGGATCTATGACAAAAGACTGAGGGGTCTGCAGCAGAGGTCAAAGGGTGGTTACTAGAAGCTGAAGGGCATGTGCTGGAACTGTGTGAATATCACCTCACATGTCAAGCAACTGCTTCACCCCCTCTAGTTCCAAAGTTTACACAGCCCTTGCCACCATTCTAAGTAACGTTGCCAGCTGTTGAAAAAAAAATACTTTAAAAAATCTTAGAGACAAATCAGGGCAGAAACACAAGAATGCAGCTAAAAAATATCTGGCTATCTTGATACTTAGGTAAATAGGCAAATATATATATCTGATACCTAGGGAGAAGGAAAGGAAAAAATATGAACAGGCTGGATAAAGTTTAATTCTATCCAGCACACTTCTTGAGAAGTTAATCATTTAATATTTTAAGAAAATAATGCTGGCCATGGTGGTACATGCCTGTAATCCCAGAACTTAGGAGGCTAAGGCAGGAAAATTGTTGCAAGTTCAAGACCAGCCTGGACTACATGAGTTCAAAGCCAGTCTGAACTGCACAGCAAGACTCTGTCTCAAAAAGACAAAAAGAAAAAGAAAAAGAAAATGACCAACAAACCATTTTGAGTAAATGGAGATATGGTTAGAGGGCAAGTTAATTATTCCTCATTACAGTATCCATTTCCTCTGGTTTCAAATGGACTTGTGGTTGCCCAAAATAATTTTTCAAGTCCCCTGAAAACTACTGTGCAGCAAACTAAAAATTATTTGGCAAACAGAGTTAAGGGGATACGGCCACTGTGTTCCATCCTGCCTGGCAGCCACTCTCGCACTGTGAGGTGCACTTCTCTTCCTATTTTTACTTGACCCAAACTCACTCTGCAGAATCTGTTTCTTTTCCTACCTTCAAAAACATTTGCTACTGTTTAAAAAAAAAGCATGTTCAGGTAGGCCAAAAGGTTGGTGCCAAAAGCTGAAGAATCTGAACCAAAAGCCAGAGGACCACGCCCAAGGCAAAGGTGGAGGCCAGAGCTCCTCAAAAGAGAGCAGCTGAAGTTCTGCCAAGGAAAATCAGCTGAAACTCTTCCCTCCCATCCTCCTTTTATACCGTTTCAACAGCAGTTCTCCTTAAAGCGGGCCTCCAACACCCAGAACCATGCTGATTTAACTCAGCTGGGTGTTCCCCACTCACATTGACAATCAACCACCACACACAATCTCAGGCTCCAAGCTACTATGCACACAGGCATGCACCACCAAGCACATGGAGCCACACTGTCACACATGTGGCTTTCATGCTCCCTCCCAAATGGCCAAGAGCCCCCCTCCCTCTGGGAAGAACACTGAGAGAAGAGAGGCTCTGGACTCCTCAGATACTGGGGAGCTGACCTATGACTCTTTGCAAAGAACCCCAAGACTCCAGCTGCTCCTTCTGTATGATGTGGTTTGCAGCCACCACCCTCTTTGACTTTTCTGCTGTGCCTCCCTCCTTCTGCTGGATCTGAGTTCAAGTACATAGCCTGGAAATGGCAATAATTTCACCAGCAAGGGAGGCAAAGAAAAGGGGGCACTACCATGCATTTTAAAATGTTGTACAAACCAGAAGCTACCTGAGCACTCAGAGAGAAGGTCTAAATTCAACATCACGCATCACTGAAGTAGATACCAAGCAATTTCAGTTGACCCTGATTTCATCTCAATACATCTGGCATTTGCTTCCGTTAGTTGATAAATTGGGTAAGTTATGAAAAGGGGGAAATGTTGACAAAAGATTAAAAGTTCCAGGATCTGTGCATAATTTTCCCCAAAGAATAATTAAATCATCATAATTAAAGTCTGGCCTTTCTTGCATCTTTTTAATCCACACTGGTTTGTGTGTTTTTCTGGAACAATTTCACCAGCTCCAAAAATAGTCTTTCATAGGACAAAAATAAATTAGTTAATAAATTCTTGCCTATGAAAGAGCCCTACACCTCATACATATTTTATAAATGTTTGCCAGTTTATTTGTTTTTCCAGAGGATTTCTTTTTAATTATTTCTTTGTTTAAAAAATGCTGGACTGTAAATACATCACATCCTGCAACAATAAAAACACGTTGTTTTTCTTTAGTCTCATAGTTCTGTAAGTGGAGTTTCCTCCCAGTCAAGTTCAAGTGCTCAAGTTGCAGCAGAACATCAACCTGAGCTGGCGGCTCTGAACAGACTGCCTCTGACCACCGCGGGCTCAGCTTCTGCCCTGGGCCTGCCATTCGACCCTGAGCTCCTCTGGGGACAGCTCTCCATTGAATTTGGCAACTAAAAAGTCTCAGGCTTGAAGGACAAGGAGGTAGCACCCCAAAGACTCAGCATCCAATCAAGAAAGTGGGAAGCAGGAAGGCCTACCTAAGCTTTGCTTTGCGGTGGGAGGGAGATCCAGGCAAGGGCAACTCCTAAGAGCCTGGAACAACAACTTGCCTGACTCATCCTAAGAAAGTCCCTGGGCCCCTATATGTGGAGCTGTAGCTGGGGATCCTGCAAGGTGGCACCCAGCATGAAGAACATAGGCTATAAGTGAGCCCCCCTTGCCAAATACTCCCAGAGCTGGAGCCATCACCACTGACACTGTGGTACCACTATGTACAAAGTCTCCTTGGTGTTATTCCTTCCACTAACTGTGTGCCCAGGGCCCTCTCTGGATGAACTGTGACATTCACCGCCATGGCCTCCTTCACTGTAAAAAAGGACCCAGTTCCCATGGCCAGAGCTGACAGTCTCATCAGAAGCAGCACCGTTTCCTCAAAGCATAATATATTCTAAAGGCCTATGTGTGTGGATTAAATTAATTAAACTAATAAGAAAAAAAGCAACTAGCGTTAATGAGCACCCAGTATACTGGGAGTGCTTTGTACACTGTAATCAAATCTAACAACTTCTTCCATCCCATGGAAACTCATTGAAGCTGTAACCAAAATCTCATCTGTTTAACAGATGGGAGGAGTGAACTTTTCCCTGGATGCTGCCAGTGAAAGCAGATGCAGAGGTTTGGGATGAAGGAATCTGAGTCCAGAGCCCACACTCATCACTAACTTATTGCCCTCTTGAAACTGCATCCCAGATACATGATGACCCAGTTTGTTTTTCTAAAGGATTTTTTTATTTCTGGGAACGCTCACAGGTACCCCAACAGCTAAAGCAATGTCCAAATGCTGGACTGCGCTTGAGCTACGCAGAGGCAGGAAAACTCGCTCCCCACTGAGGTGCAGAGGGATTTTTGTGACACAAGGCCTGTACACCAAGCTAAACATGACAGAAGTAGAGACCTGATTTCAGGATGGCAGGCAGCACATGCGAGGCACTGAGATGCCGCCCCAGTAGGTGACGGCCCCTGCACCTCCTGCTCTGCACCGCCTGCCTACTGCAGCCCAGGGCACCCACCCTGGTGTCTTTTCTTCTCTCCCACAGGGACAGCGTGCATCTCCTTTCCAAAACTGAAGCCATTTTTCCATGCCTTGCTGCAGCCACCACAGCCGACAGATAAGAGGTATGATCAAAACATATGGAGCATCTTTACTTATTTTACATTTATTACAGTAAAAGACATTTCTGTGAATGCCCCTCAGAACACTCCCCTTTGCTTTATACACACTGATCCTATCACTTCTGCCACTTCATGAGTCAGGTCTAGAGTCCTCTTCTGTGATTGTCTTTCACTGAGCTGTCGTGGCCACCTTGATGCCCTAAATCGACTGCAGACATTTCCATTCTAGCCAAGGAGCTCTGATTAGCAGAATTTTGGCAACAGAGAAGTCTAAAGCTTGACAGACAAGGAGCAAGTGCCCTAAAGAGTCAACATCCAACCAGTAAAGTGAGAACGAAGGGACAGTCCAAGAGACCCCTGACCCTCCTGCTTGGGATTTAAGTACCCATGCAGAAAGCATAGTCCCAGTATAGTCCAGGATGATGGGAGGAAACCACGTATCACCCAGACAACCCTGAATATCATTTAGGAAAACACTAGAGAAAACAAAACCACTATGAGAAAAACGTCTCAGTAATTCCAAATTTAAGGAAATACACAGGATAAAAGGAAAAGGTAAGGAAACCAATGAAGAAACAATCAGAAAAATTCAGAATATGGGACATTCTACAAGATAACTGTACCGGTCTCTCAAAAAAGAATTGTCATTACGAAGTAGAGCAAGTGCTCTCTATCAGCAGAGACTAAAAACATCATCACAGTTCAGGATGCTAATTGGATCTTGGTTCCAAATAAAATGCCAAGAAAGAAAGCTTTATTATGATATGGAAATATGAATACAGCCTAGCTACTCTATAATATCTCCCCCATCATCTGCATTAAATATGCGACTGAGCTTGGATTATGCAATCAAGGCATCTCCAGCTTTGTAATGTGGCCAACTCCTAGAGAGACTTAGAAAATATAATAATTAGCTTTAATGAAGCAAGTTCCAAAAATCACCTGTGCATACACATTATTTCAAAAGGGAGGAACTGCTCTGAGCCAGAAGCCCAGTTGAGAGTCTGTGGCAGTAGCTTTGCTGTCAGGGGACACACACGCTTGATTGATGAGGTGTCCAGCTGAGGGACATAACTTCTGTTCCCACCCCATCTACACATCGCCACTCCTCCATCCCCCCACCTCCCAGGACATGAGGAAAGGGAATAACACGCATCAATGCCTCAGTTCCTCCTGCCTAGCACAAACTCCTTGCATCTATTTTTAAAGAATTCAATGAGTGCAATGATCATGTTTTATTCTACAGGTTGCACCAAAACCCAATGGATTCCCATGGGACTACTCCCTCTACAATACCCCTGAGGTTTGCTATAAACTGGAGATGCACAAAAGAATGTATCTGCCAGCTTTCAAGCAGTCCCAAATTAGAAAAGACCCAGATTTACATCAGCAAGAGGACAGCTCCTTTGATTCTGTTGTATTCATGCAAGGGAGTGTGACCCAGTGTCTTAGTTTGGGCTGCTGCAAAGGAATGTCCTCGACTGCATGGCTGAAACAATCAACATTTAACTGTCATGGTTCTGCACACAGGGAAGTCTAAGGTCAAGGTGGCAGAAAAGCTAGTCTCCAGTGAGTACACACTTCCTGATTTTCAGATGGTGTTTTCTCCATGTGTCCCCACAGGGTAGAAAGCAGAGCGAGTTCTTTGGGTTCCTCTTGAATAAGGGCACTAATACCATTTGAGAGGGGTCCACCCTCCTGACCTTCTCATGACCGCCTAGATGTCCCACCTCCAAAATCACGCATGGAGGAGTTAGCCTTCAACATCTGGACCCAGGGAGGACACAAGCACCCAACAGAGAAAAGAATGTGCTACCTACAGCAGTGAGAAGACTGAGTCCCAAAGATATAATTGAGTGAGAGACACTATACAGAAAAACAGATTCTGCAAGGTGCCTTTATGTCAAGTTCAAGGCCAAGCAAAACCCTGTGGTGCTGAAGGTCAGAATAGATACTCCCCTGGAGGGCAGGGTGTGGGAACGGAACAGAAGCATGAGGAGGAATATGAGAAACTGGTAAAGTTGTGTCCTGAAGATGTGTGGTACTGGAAGTACTGGGTCCTGTGCACTCAGTAGATAGGTAAATAGGGAAGAGTACACAAAGGAGCTCAACTGGAACTTGGAAATTCCCTTGCCAGACTGTTGCTTAGATGCAAATGTAACATAACCAAAAATCACAATGCCGTTCTGGAAGCTTCTACGGCTTGGAGCACTGTTAGGAATTCCACAACCTGAAAAAAGGTGGCTCAAAGCCTTAGATCACCAGGACTATGACAAACTGGGACCAGTGGATCTTAGAGCTCACAGAAGCCAAGCTGCTCGGTTTGCAGATTCAGAGGTTTCTGGTTACCAACAATGCCATCGGGGCCATAGCACCTTTGATAGTGGTGCTCAGAGCGCGGTGGTGCCCAGGCTCCATTCCCAGCCTGAGGCCTGACAAACCCTAATCTCTGGATGGTGGCTCCACATCCATATTGCTACAAGCTCCCAAGTGAATCTGACAAGCAGCCAGGGCTGAGAAACAGTGGCAGCACAGCACCACAGCGCTCCCATGCTAAATTTGCTCCAGATGCAGCAAGGCGCTGGACAGGGCTGTTTGTTGCACCCAGAAGCGGCCTGGTAAAAAGTGAAGCCTGCCTGTAAGACTTGGCCTTAAGAGGACAAGGGCGCCCCTCGAGGGTGAGGGGTGCCACCACCCTCTCCCCCGTCTCTCCTGCAGTCACCAGCACCGCCTGCCTTGGAACAGGAAAAAATGCTCTTCTGTTGTTTTGCAAGATTTCCTGTCACTTCCTCCAAGCTCACATTCACGGCTGTGCCAGTTACATAACCCAGGGAGCCGTTTTCTTAAAGTTCAAAGTCAAATTGAATGTGGCACAGCAGAAGCAGGATAAATTTAGCCAGGCTTTCAGCTCTGGCAGCAGAGCACACCCTGGCCCAGTTGCACTGTGCACCAGTATTCGTTTCCAGGCCACACTTGCCCGCCCACCTACACCACCCAGCCAGCGAAGAGGCCAGCTGCAGCTGGGCCTTCTGTGTCCTGGGAGAGGGTTCACACCATCATGCACCACCTTTGGAGACTTCTGCTCCCATAAAGAGCTCAACATCAATGCCACTGTCACCCTTGAAGCTCCCCCTACCCCAGGAGTGGAGATGGCAGAAGGGAGGATTTGTCATCAAGTGTGCAAATGACACTCTCCTGGGAGGCAGGAGACGAAACAGGTCGGTCCCGTCAGTTCCTGAACAGTCTGCATGTCCTCTGCACATCACCTGTAACCCCTGCAGGTCGACTTCCAAGTCCCCTTCTAACATTTTACCACCTACACACCCCGGGCTTGACCCTACAGGCAAATTATGCAGGAAGCTGGTGGTGGCTGCTGGGTTGTGTCTCCTCCAGGTTCGCAAGACTATACATTTTCATTGCCTTCTGTATAGTCTTTCACTGGAACTTTGGGAGCTTAAAGAGTGAATCAAAGATTGTTTTATTGGACTCACTGACTCTTTTCAACCAGCTTTCCCTGAGAACCCGCCACCCATGCATGGTAGACAGTCGGGAGCTGTGAGTGACAGCAACAACCTCGCTTACTGGACAGTTTAGAACTAATTGAGAAAGGTGCTGGTGCCAGGCTGGCAAAGACGAAAAACACCCATAGTAAGACTGACAGTGCCAGGTGAGAAAGCCAAGGGCCCTGCTTCGAAATTGAACTGACCCCCAAATCTGCAAATTGCCCTTTGGGAGAGCACCTGCCCTACCTTACAAGCGTGAAAGTGGCGGCCACTCTACAGATGCCCTGTAGACAAAATGTCTGGAACAGGCTCATGCAGAGACCAGCAGTGTTTTGTGGTTGCCAGGAGAAGGGAGGAGGAGCAAACAGGAAGTCGTGACCAAGGAATAGAGCGTCAGCGTGGAACAATGAAAAGGTTTTGTGTACAGCAGTGATGGCTGATTGCACAGTACTGTGAGTATATTTAAAGCCACTGAATTGGTAATTAAAAGAGCAGATTTTGTATGCATTTTCTCATAATAAAAAAAAAAGAATACTCACCCGGATGTGGTGGTAAAGGCTATAATCCCTGCATTCAAGATGCTGAGGCAGTTTGACTTCTCCTCACTTGGCCGCAAGTTCCAAGCCACCCTGGACTACACAGTGAGACCCTTAAAAAATAATAATAATCTCAAGAAAAGGCCTCTGTGGCCCCACTTCTCCCCCCGCAGCCGTCCTCTTTCCTTCTAACAGCGGTAGAGCTGCCAGGTGTCTGGAAAGAGTCCCACCCGTCTGCATTCTCAGTCAGCTCAGGCAGCCTTAGCTCCGGACTCCAACACTGATACTGACACCTGAGGGCCTGGAGCACAGGGCAGAGCACTGTGGACCATAAGCAGAAGGACAGGGCAGCAAGCCCTGTAAAGTGACATCTGCCTGGCTCAGGGAACCGTTAGTTCTTGAGGGCCACAGTAACAACAACACAAGCACCTTCCAGGAAATAACTGCATGTGGCCTCTCCCCATGCTGAAGGCCAAGTCAGAGATCAAGGCATCCACTGGGCTGGCTCCTTCCAGAGGCTCCTAGGGACGACCTGTCCCAGGTCTCTCTCCCAGCTCCTGGTGGCTGCCACAATCCTTGTGTCCCTGAGCTTGAGGTCACGTCCCGCAGGTGCTGCCTCCACTGTCACCGAGCACACCTCTCTGCATCTCTGCGCCACTGCACGAAGGGCCCTAAATCCAGCCTGACCTCCTCTTGCCTGGAGGTGTCTGCAAAGAGCCACCTTATTTCCAAATAGCCATGCCCACAGGAGGCAGAATTAGGACTGCCTGTCTTTTGGAGACGCAATCCCATACATGACAGGTCAGAGATGACATGTCGTGGAATTCCAAGAAGAAAAACAAAACTATTTCCAGCCATGGTATTGAAGATATCTCAGAGGAACTTGAGGAACAGATAGGACTTGGACACCCATGTTACCCTCAGTCCTGGACACTTTCTGTCCCACATGGTCCCTCTTTAATGCAAACTAAGGGAACACATAAATAAGCAGAGAGGCACAAACTTCCCTACCTGCTTCAAATATTAATATTCTACTTCCTGCTGATGTGAGTTTGGGAACTAAGCTAATAATTTCTGATACCTCTATGGCACTGGAAGTAAAATTTCATATTTGAAGGCATTTAAGTATTCTGTCAAGATGGAATTTCAAAATGGATATACTATCAACTATAAGGATCCAGCATGAACTACTGCCATGAGCTATAGGATCTGCCCTGAGCACAGGGTCTCTATGAACTGTAGGATCCACCAAGAAACACAGCTCCACTTTGACAAGCAGAGAAGGTGGCATGGCACCTGACCTCTCAGCAATAGTGTCCTAGCTGGGCAGACTGTTCAGTCGTCATGGTGAGTGGCTGCACAATGACCTAGAAAACAGGTGCCCCTTGTCACTGTGGGGGATGCCAGCTGCTTTTGCTGTGATGGAGGGAAATGGAGATACCCTTGATTAATGAATTTGAGGTACTTCCTTCTCTCTTTTCTAATAATTTCCTCTATGGGAGTTTCCTCTGAGGAAATTATCAGAAATTATTAGCTAAGTTCTTCTCTCAGGTAGCCTTGAAAAGTGCAGGGTGAAGTCACACATGTGACAGACAGGATTGCTGTGTTCCAGGCAACATTCTTTTTCATTTTTTGCTAAAAATGAGACCAGTGCTTCAGTCATGTGGGGTTAAACACTAAGGAATGCACTTTCCATTGCTGACCTCAAAACCATTCTCTGTCCATTTGTGCTCTATAGGGGAATGTGCAACACTGGATGGTTTATAAACAACAGAAGTGCATATGCTGTGGTTTGAAGGCTGGGACATACAAAGTCGAGACTGGGCAGTGCTTGGTTGACAGTACCTTTCCCAGCAGCATCACCAGCAGGAAGATGGCAGAGGGGCAAAAAGGATGTGAACACTGTGCCCTCTCCCATGGAAAATGGGGAGATTAGAACCCGCAGGCATAAGGATACTAAACCCATTCGTGAGGGACTAATCACCCTCAGGACTGTGTCACTTCCTGAAAGTCTCACTTGTAACACCATCAGGCTGGCAATTCAGTGTCACATATAAACTGTGGAGGAGCACATCCAAACAACAGCACATTCGCAACTAGACCGTGGTTTAGTTCACTAGTCAGACAGTGGCCGCTTCACAGCAGAGAAAGCAGAGTCTTCCCTGGAGAAGTTAGCGACAGCTGGGTGATTGTTGGCACAAGTCTTTGCCTCCAGTTGGAAGAGCCTGTCAGGAGGAACCCTTTGACCAGATGGCTGTCATTCCCTTCTTTTCCTGTGGTCTGATTTGGGCAACAGCTGGGCTGATTGCTAGGGAGTTTCTAGGATAGCAGTTTCAACCTCAAACCTGGGGATGCAGAAGCTGCAGGAGAAAGGCAGCTACTTCTCCAAGAGCCAAGGACACTGGAGAGAAACACTGTGGTCTCAAATCAGACCAGAGGATGAGAGCAAAGAGAAGTGAGGTGGTCCGTGGCTCAGCACTGATGTCTTGGCAAATTGTCTTCCTTGGAGGCACCATACTCTGGCTCACTGCTTCCTGCAGGAAATGGAGGACACTCCTTTGCTTCTTTGCCTCCTCTGGGAGGTTCCTGAGGACAAAGATGGGGAGGATCTCCTCACCCTGCCCCAGCAAACCCATCACATGTGAGTCCATCACATAAAGCAACTCCCGTTGGCTACATGATGAAAGTCAAAAATGGACTCTTGGTGGCAGTCAGGGTATTTGCCACCCCAGGGGTCCTCACCACACTCCCCTCCTCTCCCACTGCCCTCAGGCCTCTTTGTTTGGCAGACATTGGACTTGCACACATACTCTTCCTTTTGAGCAAAAGGTACCCTGAGATAACTCCCCCTGGCCAGCATGGAGTTGGGAGTGGTAAGTAAAAGCTCCACTTAAACCATGAAAAATGAAAATACAGTGAGAAATTACACAGCTACCTGATAAGGTGGCCCCAAAAGGCATGACATGCAAAGCACTGGCATTAGTCCTGGTTTATTGGAAACGGAAATATTTTATTTTCCTTACATTCCTAACTAGTTTATTTCCTATGCAGGAAAGCACTTGAGAGCAAGCGCTTACTACTTGCATTTTAAGATACTTAATATGTGCATTTCTTTAAGCCAATCTACATCTGAAAATAAAATTTCTCACAAAACTGGGTCACAATTATTGACATTCTGAAGTGATCATATTATAATTTCTTTTCCTAGGGTTTAGGATTCTGTATAACAAAATACGGATTTTATTTGTATGTGCAGTGAGGCAACATATCCTACACATAGATTGATGAATAGTACCTTATTAAAATGTCTTCTACATGAGGAGCAGCATCCTTATTCAAAAAAGATCTATGAATCATTGATAAGACTCAAATCTATTCTTAAAAGGTGAAGATAAAAATGTCCTAATAACCAGTGTTATCAAATGAAGTACTTGTAAAATTATAGACCTGAACGTAGCGCAGAGGAACAGCGATCTTCAGGATGGACTTTCATGCGCTCAAGCACAGAACAACTTGCCCGCTTTCGAATTCCGTAGTTCTACCGCTCTCAGGAAGGCACGCGCTTCCAGCCGCTGCCCCAGCCCCGCCTGCTGGGTGTCCCGCGTTCCTGCGTCGTGTGTGCACGCACAAGTCCCTGCCTATCTGCCAGTTTCCAGATCTCATGGACTCTTACCCCTTTGGCTCCGATGTCCTCTCCACTGCTCTGCAGCTACTTCCTGCTCTCTCTCACCCTCCACTTTTGGTGTCGTGCTCCAACCTGAGTCCTCACACACGTCTGCAGCTTCCTCCATCACCCCGCCCCGCCTCCAACTGGTCCTCTGCTGGCTGGCACTAAAGGCGTCCGCCTGGTTCTCTCTTGGGCAGAGCATGGCCAAATCGGGCCTCCGGTCCTGAGAGAATTAGTAATTTGTTCTTGCTAGAGTCCCCTCTAAAAGACTAGAATATCTGTCAGCTATATGGATCTGTCATCTATACACACACACACACACACACACACACACACACACACACACACTGCAGTGACCTTGGAGAAATGGGCAACTTCTCTTCTTTCTCCAGGACATTTCCTCAAGTGACTCACTCATCTCATGAATCAAAAGAAAATCTAATTTATCTCCTGCTCCACAAGCTGAGTGAGGCCAGAAACATGGAGAAAATGTTTCTCCCCTCTGCCCCGTGGCACAGGGTGCATGACACCGAGGAAAACCCTGCAGACAGGCAGGACCCAACATGGCCTGGACACCCACGCCATGGGGAAGAGCAGCCCTTCCCCAGTGCCCTGTGTAGACGTGGGAAAAGCAGTTTGTTGTTAATAGTGTTGGGGCATTCTCTCTCTCTCTTTTTTTTTTGTTTTCATTTCAACAAATTAATCCCTGCAGTGTAATTATTTTCACATAAAAAGTTTAAACAAATCTTGTTTGAACCCAGAGCCTTCAAACTGAATTACATTCCCTGGCTTTTATTTTATTTTATTTTATTTTATTTTTACAAATTCTGTATTTTGAGACAGGTTCTCATGAAGTGGCCTACGTCGGGTAGTGTTGCACACCTATAATCCCAGCACTCTAGGAAACTGAGGCACGAGGATTGCAAATTCTAGTCCAGCTTGGGCATCTTGGGGATTTAGATCCTGTCTCAAAATTTAAAGAATTCAAAAAGAGGTGAGGATGTAGTACAATGTGAATTCCCTGGGTTCAAATCCCATTACTGCAAAAAAAAAAAAAAAAAATTAAAACACGATGAGATTTCAAGTTTCACTTGTCAGGGCCTGGAATATAGCTCAGAGGCACAAGTGCCTCCCTGGCAAGTGCAAGGTTCTGAGTTCGATTCCTGATACCAAAAAACCACTCTCCAAGTTTGTCCTGCCAGTACGGCTGGTAGAATGCAGATGTGGTGGGAAGCGCTCCTCTCACACAGCCCATGTTCTCATACCGTCCCATGAAGGGAAGGGCTGCTCAGCGTGTGTAGGACAGTCATCAGCACACCTTCCTTCTGACCCAGAAATCTCACTCCTCTCAACAGGTGGGGAAGGCAAGTTTGCCCTCCGGGATACCTGGATTCTGCCCTCCGGAATATCTGGCTCGTTCCTAGACGCTGGGTTATGTAACTGGGGCCGATACTGACATCTAGCGGGCAGAGCCCGAAGACGCCGCAGCATCTTTGCTGACTCACAAATATGACCTTCAACATAGTGAGAAGAGGAGCTGCCAAGCCTCAGCCAGGAGGCTGATGCACGCTGGCCATAGTTACTCCTGTGGAGAAACTGCTGGTCATAAGAGCAAACAGAATTCCCGAGTTAGCTCTCCTTTGGAGCCAGAGAAGTTCTGCACGAACTGAAAGAGAGGCAAGAGGCGAGCTGTCCCCCGTGTCCCAGTCCATTCGCGCTGCTGTAACAGAAAGCATACACTGAAAGGCCTCTAAATGCAGGGCTGTTTGCACAGTTCTAGATGCCCAGAAGTCCCCGACCCAGGCATGGCAGGTTCTCCGCCAGGTGGGGCCCATTTTCTGATCCGCAGACACTGCCTTCCAGCTTCGGCCCTCATGGGTGGGAGTGGGAAGGGTCCTCTCTCTGGCCTCTTCATGAAGGCTCTGCGCAAAGGCCTTACCTCCTAGTCCCACCGCCTTGGGGACCAGGCCCCAACCTATGGATCTGGAGACACATATCTGTCACTAGCTTTCTGCTCCCGTGTACCAACTTGGTTGCCATGGGAACAGGGTTCATCCCAAAGCCGGGCATCTGACTTACCCCAGGTGTGTACTAAGCAGCCATCTAAGAAACTACAGGGTCACAAAGCCCAGCATTCACCTGCATCTTCCAAACAGAGGTAGCATCGCAGGCATTTGAGGCTCTGCTCACTGTGAGCTCTTTATCCCATCCCTTCCCCAGGCCAGCGCTTCACCCCGAAGTCCTCGGTTCCCGTGGGAGCTTCAGCTGGTGTGTAGAACAGAGCTCTTGGGGTTAAAGTACACAGGGGGTGCAAACAATACAGCAACATGAAGACAACATTGTTAAAAATGGACAAAAGACCTGAATAGACACCTCTCAAAGGAAGACAGATCAGGGCCATCCTGGTCACTTCTGCCTTGGGACACGGTTCCCCAACACCCACAATTTAAAGGAGAGGTTCATTTGGGCTGACAACTTCGGGAAGTGGGAGCAAGGGAGGAGCTGGGGCAGAGGGTACATCCCCCAGCCCTGTCCTGTGCCCAGCTCTTCCCGCCAGGCCCACCTCTGACAGCACGTTCCGCTCCACACTCATCAGTGGGTGGGTACAGCACCGTGTGATCCAGCCACCTTCCGAAAGCCCACCTCTGAACTCGTGAGGCTTTGAGGGACATTCTAGATCCAACCCATAATAAACATAAACAGACATAAAAAATTGTTCACTGTCACTAATCACCAGGGAAGGGCAAATTACAACCACAACGAGTTACAACCCCTTTCCAATTAGAATGGCTACTACTGCCAAAGACATGGAAGATAGCAAGTAATGTGGACCAATGACAGGAGCCAGTGATCACACGCCTAGGTGTACATCCACAGCAAACAGAAGCAGTGTTCTAAAGAGACAGCTGGACTCCCAGTTCATTGCAACACGATAGCTAAGGGATGGACTCAACCCAGTACATCAGCGATGAGCTCATAAAGAAAATGGGCCACCTGTGTGCACAGTGGAGTACAACTCTGCCTTAGGAAAGAAGGAAGTCTTGTCAGTTTTGACGTGGGTGAGCCTGGAGCACATGGTATTAAGCAAAATCACTCTGGCACAGAAAGACAAATGTTGCACAAACTCATTTATATGTAGAATCTAAAACAGCAAACACATAGAGTGGAATGGGCCCGTGGTTACCCAGGAATTGGGTTGAACAGGACACATGACTCCAGTTAGACAGGAGGGATGGTTCAAGAGATCTAATATTATCCCTTAGTTCTTGTAGGTTGATCAGATCCACAATCTTCCAAATGAGTGTATAGGAAAGGCTAATATCAGAGGCAAATGCAATGATTTCAGGACTCCACAAAAATCAAAACCCTCTCACCAATTTCAGGATTCTCTCAGGGCCAAAACCAAGAACTTCTCTGGGTGGCCCATATTTATTTAGTTATAAAAAGAGAGGGGAATACTTAAGAAGGGTGAAAGCACTCAAGTACTTCTCCAAGGAAGGCACTAAGTTAATCTACCCAAGAGTGAGATGCCTGAGGCTACAGTCTATCTAGTGGAGGTTGGATCCCGGTGTCCTTGGCTATGGCCTTGTCTTATCCTTTGAGTCTTCACTGCCTCACCTGCCATTCCAGGCTCAGTAGGGATCAGTGATTCACAGAGGATCACTTACAATGAGTCTGCTGCCCATTCCCAGACAAGAAGCCAAGATTTTAGACAGACTCCTAAGTAAACGGGAAAAGCCCATTGGTTAATTTAAGTCTTGCTCAGAGCTGCTTCGTAGTGGTCTCCCTTATAGTACATACTTGAAACTGCTGAGAGTAGACTTTAAGCATTCTCATCACACACAAATGCTAGTCCATGAAGTAATATACACGTTAAGTGGCTCCACTTACCCATTCCATGGTGTGTGCATACATGGAGATCATCTTACCCACTGTAAACATATGCAAACGAAAAGTAAAATGGGCGTTCTCCTCTAGTGGCTACCAATATAAAAAACGAAATGGCTTCTCACATGCATAAGAGAAAGCAATAGAAACTTCATTTAAAAATTTAGGCTGTGGAGACTGGTTTAAAAGAAACCTCTTATATGAGAAACCCAAAGTATAAGCCATTTAACTAGTAAAATAAAGACAGATCATAGGAACCTGAGAGATGGAGTTTTGCAACTAGAAAGGGGGCCAACAGGGCCAAGTGGGAGGGGCTCAGGAATGGGGAGGGGTCATAAAAAGAATAGAGGTGTGTTACGTGCCTGCACGGGCATCCCCTGAGGAATGGGACGTGTCAGGCAGTAAGACCGCATGAGCAGCCCCAGTGAATACCCTGCATGGGAGTCCCCAGGAGCCTCTGGGATGGACAGCTCTTCACACAGCTGGAGGGATTCTATGCATGCCACCCAGTACAGGAGACACTCCAGGGTCACCCCTTTGCCTGCCTAGAGTCGGCTTTTGCTGTCCCCACCCATGGAGTGAGGAGCAATGGTCCTGCCTGCCCAGCCCTGAGAGCACTGCAAGGGAATCTCAGAAACAAAGGCTGATCTAGGGGCCCCCACCACAGCCCCAAAGCCAATGATTTCAATAAAGCCCCGTGCAAGCATCAAGCATGAGGGTCGCACCAGCTGGGGACCTAGAGTCAGAGTGTGCTTGTGGCAGCAAAGCCCAGCTCTGCCCAGGCCTGTGGGAGACTTGGTTCCTCTTTTCCTGTGCTCAGCCTCAGAGCAGCAAGTCCTACAGAAGAAAGCAAGCCCAGATCTGCTGCATACAAGACAAAGAAAGATGCCTTTTCTGTGTTTTCTTTTCATCATTGTAACGTGATAGCTAAGCGATGGCATCAGCTTACCCCATCAGTGGATGAATACCTAAAGAGAATGCACCAGATATGTACACAGAAGAGTACTACTCAGCCTTAGAAAAGAGGGAAATCTTGTCAGTTTTGATACGAGCGAAGCTGGAGCATATGATGTTAAGGGTCTAGTTAGTAGTTGAGGCTGACCTTGAACACACTGTAACCCAGGCTGGCCTCAAACTTGTGATCCTCCTGCCTCAGCCTCCTAAGCGCTGGGATCACAGGTTTGTACCACCATGCATCCCCAGCCAAGACAGTGTTTTCCCAGCTGGGCATCAGAGGCACAAGGGGCTCTGTTTTCAGTGTACATGTGTTGGGAAATGCTGATGGAAATGTTGTAGAAAACCAACATCAAATCAAATGGAAGAATCTTTACCCCAAGGAGTTAGAAGGCAACTTTTATTACGCAGAGGGCTGGAGAACCCAGAGGCTCGAATCACTAGCTCAGAGTCAGGTTTGAGTTCAGTTTAAATAAGGTTTGCAAGTGGGAAGTACAAAGCTGAAAGAAGGTTATTACATGATGGTTACATGGAATACAAGAATTACATCACATGTTGTCAGGCAGGTTTACTTAAAGGGAACTGTTTAATGTTCTGGGAAGCAGGGCAGGGGTGCAAGCAGAGCATGTAGAGTTAAATGGGTCCTTGACTGGGCCAGTCTCCCCCAGACATGAAGCCCTTTAAGCAAGTTGGAAACAAATTATATTTTTCTAATTAAGGAAAACACAAGCTAGACACAGTTAAGTTGGCCTGGTGCATTATCAAAGAGAAACAGACAGTCAAGGCTGACTATCCATGTGACAGGCAGCATGAGCTCAGTCACAGGCTATGAACTGATGTCTAACTTTTGCTTTAATATGCCTACAAGCCTGCTATTCTGTAAGTTGTGCCCTTACAGCACCAGACAAGCCAATAGCTGCCACATCACAGATGGCACAGTCTCGCCACCTGCCTGCTCAGTGGCTGGAGCCAGGCAACATAGATGTGGCTGGGGATGTGGATGAGCTATAGATGGCTTCCATGGGGTGTGAAAAGCAGCAGCAGAGGATGTGGCTTTCTGACGTCCCACGGCGTGACTTCATGGTTCCTGTAGCAACCTTCCGTACTGCACCCTCACTGCACCTCTTAACCTCTGGGGTCCCCTTAGCCACATCAGACACAAGTGTAATGTAAAGGACCCCTCAGCTTGGGGCACCCTCCCCAGCATCTCACTGCCCTGGAGCTCTAGGGCACTGGGCCAGGCCCTGCCCTGCCTAAGGAGCCCTGTGACCAGAAGTCTCAGGCAGAGGGGGTGGGTTCCCCTGCACCCTCACCTTCTCAGCCGAGGTGACAAGGCTTAAAACGGCACAGCTCAGGCAGGGAGGGTGCAGGCCACAGACTCGCCAGCACTCATGTGGGGTCCAGGTACTTAGAACTCAGCACCTCCTACGCCAGTGGCTGTCACCTCCCATTTCCCTAGCACCAGTATCAAGGAAAAGCCCAGTCTTGGTCTACAGAACCTTCTCCCGCTGGCTGCTTTTTCTCCTCAGATCTGGTCACATCTGTCTAGAGTCCACTATGCCCCTGCCTTAGGCCACACACCAGCCCAGCACCACTAGGATTTCTCCTGCCAGCCTCTCAGCTGTCCCCACTCACTGCCTGAGATCTCAGCACAGGCCCAGCTTCACCTTCCTTGGTTCCTGTCTCCTGGCCACCCGGACTGTTCCCTGCAGCCCTCCCCAGGTGGCATGGCCTGTTGCTCTTCCTTTGGTAATGTGGCCCTGTGCAGTCACACTGCACATTGGAGGCTCCTAGAAGCGACACGTCTGTAGGTGGCTGTGGAGACCTCCCTCCTCCCTTTCTATCCACACCACCCTCCCAATGGCTGCAGTGGACCCAGGGGCCCAAGGCAGCTGGGTCCCTTCCTGAGGCTCAGCAGAGTGGGTGAGGGGAGAGCGAGGCCAGCTGGAACCCTGCAGGACTGTGACTGATAACGTCACTGAGAGCTGGACACGGAGGAGCTCGGAGACCCTGAACGCTGAACTCACTCCCCGGCTCTGAGGGGGCCTGCCTTGCCCCAGACCACGGCCCATCTCATTTTCTGTGCCACAGGGCATGGTGGGCTCTGCAGGTTTTGCTCTGCCCAGAGGGCTCTGCTCCTGAGGAATCTAGTGCCACTCACTGTCCCTCCCAAGGCACTCATGGGGATGCTGTCCCGAGATCCCCACAACAGACTCCCCAGCTCCTCACCCCAGGTGTTTGGAGCAGGTGTCAGAGCCCTGGCCGAGCACCTGAGGGCTTTGCTTGTGTGCTTGTCCAGGCAAAGGGGTGGCTACCAAGTGCGACCTGTCAAGCTCACAGTGGCCACAACAAGGAGGAACACGGAGCTGGGACCTGGTCTTCACCCACTCGCAGCTCCGTTTCTGCTCCCAACTCCCAGGCCTGAGTCTGAGAGGAAGCCAGATAAGGCAGAATGTCCCCATAGCACATCACTGAACTCAAGACAAAAGGGCCACCCATCCCATGCCCACACCAGGACACACACCCAGACACATCCCACAGGTTCTGCAGAGTGGGGTAAGCCTGACCTGGTCCATCTGGGAGTGCATCTCTGTTCGGGAGCCCAGGATGCCCCTGAGGACATAGGAGTGACCCCCAGGCCCCTGCAGAGCTGTGTCTCCAGCCTGGACCTCATCTGTGGAGATCACAAGAACAGCTTTCCTTGGAAGAAGAACATCTGGCTCTATTTCAGTGTATTGATATATACAGAGCTGGCTAGGATCTTTCTTTATCTCTCGACTTGGCTTTAAGCAGTGCAGACGGCCCAGCTGAGGTGCTGACATGCGGTCTTCAAAGCAATGTCACAAGTCAGTGATGGCCCACTTAGAGCTCTCAATGAGCATGCCTGAATGAGGCCAAGCGAGCTGCCGTCAGCTGGCATTGAGCTTCCAGAGAGAAGCCCTGACACCTCAAGGCATGAAGATTACACATCAGAGCTGAAGCACCAACCCCTAAGCATGAGATATTTAATCTACGATATGCAGATTATCCTCTCTGCATATTGCAGAGATGCTTTTAGGCCTCCTACCTAGCCCAGCTCATGGCCCTCAGGTACTTCCCCCTTTCTCTAAGTCATTTATCCCAGGGCCATACCCCTCTTCACAAATAAGTAAAACCCAGATTTGGCCCTGCATGGAGGCATGGAGGCTTTGTTCTGGTTAGCCATTGTTCTAAATATGCTCTAACCTGGACTTAGGACCCCCTGCTCCCCAAAACCCCAAATATGCCTTAGTGACTTTACTCTCACTGTGGATTGCATTGGAAGCGATAGATTGGAATTACTTATTGGAGTTCCAATAATTCCCCCCTGGGATTACAAATGTGGACTCCTCCAGACTGAGAGGAGGTCCAGAGGGGCTTTCTGTACCATTGGCACTGTTATATTTTACAGGTACTGTATTTCCCTCCAGTTGACAAGAGTGCGGCAGCCTCATTTCCCTGCCTGGGGCAGTCAGGACACAGAAGAGATGCTCTCAGGCACTAAAGATGTGACATCAGCAGGTGTGGGGGCACAAGAGGAGCCCCAGATGCCCAGTGGATGAAATGGGGTTCAAGTCACCCCTGGGTGGATCAGCTTTCACAAGAAGGTAGTGCACTTCTGGGCAGAGGGGGTGAAACATGTTTTTTTTTAAAGAGAAAAAAATAAAACAAACACAAAGTCAAAAACAACAAAAAACATACAGAATTTGAAAACAAGGTGATAGGAAATTAACAGTAGTAGTTATATTACATATTGTTATTTTCTAAGTGGTTGCTCAGATCACTAGACATAGGTATGCAAGACTGATGAAACAGTTAAGCATTAACTGCTCCTTTCACCTGCCTAGGCCCAGCTGGTGTTCGGCTGGGAGACAGAGGGGCTCACAGGACCTGCAGCACAGCTAAGAGTGCTTGGTGGAGACCCAGAGCCACCAGGAGGCAGGGCTTGGGGGGCAGGGGAGCCCTGCTGGGCATCTAACATGGTTAATGCCAGTGGGGCAGGGCAGGGGAGGGAGAGGCAGGCACAAGGACTGCTGGGAGATGGGAGGAAGAGAGAAGAGCAGAAAAGGGTCCTGCAGAGGGGAGGCCTGTCTAGACAGGTGAGGCCTGAGTGGGTTTCAGGGCTGGCAGGCCAAGGAAAGGCTGTGTGCATGCGTGCATGCATGTGTGTGTGCATGTGTGTGTGCGTGCATGCGTCCGCTTTCCGGGTACACGAGGGAGGCCAGAAGGTTGGGCACTCTGGGCAGAGGCCAGGCTGTCTCATCACTCCCAGGAACAGGCGTCTGGGTGGGGGTTTCACTCTGTCCCCATGGGCACGGAGCCCAGGGCAAAAGGTCTTCCTCCTCTGCTGCCACTGACGGCACAGCCCAGCCCACCACGGTTTTGAAGCTGGTGGCTCCACAGTCACGACAGGCGAAGTCTTCCGAACACATGGTCTCCTCCACCTGCTGTCAATCAGGAGATTGGGAAGCTTCGCTGCCATAGCCACTACGAGGTTCTGTCTCTCCTCTCCTCTCGCTGACCCTAGGGTTCTCCCAGCCCAGCATGTCCACGTAATGGTTCGGGCCTGCATCTCTGTTGAGCAGACTTGGGAAAAGCTCTCCAGGACTTGAAGCCAGTCTCAGCGACATTCTGAGTCATCTGGGTCTTGGGCTAGGAAGGACATGGCTCTGGCTGCCGCCTTGACTGCTTTGCCCACAACCCAGCGGCCCCTGAGGACACTCAGCCCCTCATGGCACCCCTAGGACCCTTCCTTTTTTAGAAGCCCCAGAATGTTGGGGTGCCTTGCTCTGCCCCCAGCAGCCTGAGGTTCTCACATCAATCCCTGGTCTTGCCCACACACCAAGGCATGAGGCAGAGAGTAGTCCCCTGGGTTCTCTGGTCCGCAGCCCCCACCTCCAAGACACAGGCAGTCACATACTTGCAGCTGTTCTCAGGCAGGACAGTGGGCCAAGGATAGGCATCTTAACAGCAGCCACCACTCACTCTGAATCAGTCCCTGGGCCACTGGCCCTAGAGATGGCGAGCCCCTGGCAAGCCGGGAGCTTGAGGGAGCTGCACTGTTCGGGCTCCTCACCAAGACCATCCCTGGCATGCGGTTAGCACAGAGTGCAGTTCCACATGCATCAGGGTCACACATGTGACCACATCCTGGCCACCACCACACATCTCCCTGAAGCACAGGACAAGGTATGACAGCCTGGAACCATGGGATCAGAGTCAATGGGGTCCTGAGGGAGGTGGTGATCTTCTTGTAGGGGTCTGAGTGGACACAGCCAAGTCTTGGTGGCCGCAGTGAACAGAGAAGACACAGGCTCTGCTAGGACAGGCCAGACACAGCCACTCACCCAGCAGCCCTTCGCCAGCAGGGCAGCGACACTATCACTCACCTGCATCCCAAGAGCAGGTCCAATAGGACTGGCTGCAGGTGGCTGTGGTCTTCCCTCCCTCAGTGACCACTCCTCCTGGCTCCACAGGTGCAGGGTCTCTGAGCCCAGGTGGCTGCCCTGCTGCGGCCCAGCAGGGGTCTTGGACTGCAAGTGACCATGCCTCACTCCCTCCCCCCTCACCTCAGATCTGTAGGGCTCCCTCCCTGTTCAGGAGCCTGCTGGAGTCTCCCTGCCCCTGCTACCTCTTCTTTCATGGTTCAGACCTAAAGGTCCCACAGCCTCCTGTGTGGAAGGTGATGGCATCACAGCGCACTGCACCCCTTGATGACCCTCGTGGATGACTGCAGAGCTGACCATGTGTTAGGAGGCAGGGCCTGGCCAGGGCGGTCACTGGCGTGACCTGGAAGAACATGTTCCTGCCCATCCCCGGCACCCCCCTCTCTACCTCACTGCACTCTTCTCCACCAGCCCATGCAGTTTCTGCCTTGGAGTGGCCAACCATGGACTAAACCGTCTAAAGCCCTTCAGCCAAAATAACCTCTCCCTGTAAGCTGTGGGTATGGGGTACTGTACCCCGTCATGGGAGAGTGACTAGGACAGACTGTCACCGCACAGTATTACCTTGTGTGGAAGGCAGGATGAACACGTTACATGACACCCATCCCTGCATCTGAGGGTCAGGGACTGATGGCTCAAAAAGACACCCTAGGGCAACATGCAGAGTTCTGTCAATGGCTTGATACACCTTTCTGAGAGCTGCTGTGTAAAATGCAAGCCTAAGCTGCATGCACCTTAAGCTCTGTAACTGTTTAGTGGCTGGAAGCATGGGGTGACAGTTGGTAGACCAGGGTCTGCTTGGCATATCTGTGTGTGCCTGTCAGAAAGTACACACACAGCCCCAGACCAGGGACAGAGTATGTCAGACCTCATCCCATTCCACCCTTGCACAGTGCCAGAACCCAGCCCCATGTGACCACCCCGGGATGACCCCACAGCCACCTGCCACCCTTGCTTCCCATGTGACCCCATGTGACCATCCTGGGACAACCCCACAGCCACCTGCCACATCTGCTTCCTGGCCGGCATCATGTGATGCTACAGCGGAAGCCACCTTCCCCATGGAAGGAAAGCATCAAGTCACACAAAACTGCTTTCCAAAGTTTATTAAAAAATCAAAGAATAGAAAAACTTTACATAAAAATATGTCAATTTTAGCTTCCACATCGTTGTCTGCGCACCAAAAAATCTAAACATGGTGTATCCTTGTTAAACTTGTAGTGCGGGACCGCCGTGGCAGCCAGGCCGATTCATCTGTTCACCACAGTGGGGGCAACGAGCGCCTGCCGGGCACTGCTGTCCCCACAGAGGTTCCCTTGGTGTAGGTTTACAGTCAGTATTGCTAACATGTAGAGATTAGTACGTGCCTACGGATCGGTGTTTATAAATACTCTTCACTAACAGGTTCATAATTTAAATATTTTTAAATATTTTGAGTGATTCCAATTGCCACAGACTGCAGACACCTGTGCCACAATGCCCCAGACTCCCCTTGCCCCCCTCGCACAGTCTGCAGCACCAGCCACAGCCTGGTCTGTTTTGTGGGGCAGCAGATGGGCGAGCGCATCCTCGCCATGTCCAACACCAGCAGACATAAGCCTGGGGACTCCACGGCCATGGGACTCTGCCACCGCACATCTGAAGGCAGAGCCACGAGCTTCCAGGCCAGACAACTCCACTGTGGGCTTCCAAGACGATCTGGTGGCGCGCCGTAGGTCCGCGGCCCTCGCAAAGCGGGGGGAGTCGTTTTCCACGATGCAGCCAACTCTGCAGCAGCTGCGGCATTCTACAGACTCGGGGCTGGCAGGGTGGGTATATTCTTGTTCAAAAAGAAGGTAACAGAGACAGCAGTCGTGGCAGCAGAGCACACTCACACGGGGGACCTGTGTGCTCCAGTGCTGGCACAGCCGCCTGGCCACACTCCTGCCGTGCAGTGCGTGTGGTCCGTTGGCAGCGTAGGTGCTTCTCGGTATCCGCTCTTACAGAACGAATGCATACTGCTATGCAGATTCCTCCACGGAATCAACGGAATTCCTTTCTCCACATTCCCAAAACTGGGTGCCATTGTCTGTAATGAACCCCAGCCATCATTACAGGCCATGCCACTGAGACTGACTGAGGCCTTTCCAAGGTCACATTGCTCTGAAGATTTTCTAATGTGACCACCTCTTCCCCCTAGAAAGTTGTACTTCTGGCACTTTAAATGCTGGATTTGTTGTCTAGTTTAAAAGAACCAAAACCAAAAGATTAGAACTCATGGTCAGAGCAGACCTATGGCCTGCAGCCCAGGGTAGGGCCCCAGACCTTACGAACCCCACCCAGAAATGACTGGGAACAAGGCCCTTCCAATGGCATCTGACCAAAAGAAAAGACAGCAAATGAAACCCCAAACCCCTCATGTCACGGTGTTCATAATGATGCTTATCAGACAACCAGCCAACACAGTGAACCCAACTTAGAAAATGCAACTTGGGAAAGGATCTAAACTTGTTTAAAAAAAATTCCCTCCTCCCTTAAATATAACTTATGTGAAAATATGAAATTAAATTAAAAAATCTGATTATTGCACAAATCATAAGTTTTTGATATTTACATAGAAAAAGAGTTCTGAATTCTCAAACAAAATGCAAGGGCAGTAACATGATGGCCTCCAACCTGACCCAACCTGCCGGGAAGTGTGTGGGAACGCCTCAACTCCTCTGTAGCTCAACACCAGGAATGAGAACTCCCACCAGCAAGGGGCAGGCAGGGCTGCCACAAACCAGCAGCGGGGCCCGTCCTCGGGATCCCGTGAGCGCAGACTCCGGGAGGCAGAGCCCGTCCACGGCAATAAGGCTTCACAGATGAGCACAGGAGCTGTTGCTGAAGATGCACGTGACCACCACACGAAGGAACATGCAGGGTGATCAGCGGGCGCCGAGGCCACGGCGGAAGTGCTGGGTGCTGGTCTCGGGCCCTGTGGGGCCAAGGCCCAGAGCCATTATCTGCTGAGACTCACGGGCAGGCTGTCCCTCGTGTGCGTGTGCTTTTTCCTGCGCCAGCCGGTACGGTTGTACTGGTGGTGGCCCCGGTTGCCCACAGGGGGCCGCACGCCTCCACTGCCCACCGAGCCATAGCTGCCGCCCTGAGTGTGGCCATGGGACCCTTTCATGGACAGCTTCATGCCATTGTGCTGCTGCAGAGACAAAGAGAGAGTGATGCTGGGTGCAGCAACAGATTCTGCCCATGCCACCCCCAGAGCAGTGCCACTGAACATGGGTCCCGGCCAAGGCCTCGGGAGCCGCAAGCTGCACTCATCTCCAATGGGAAAAAGCCAGATGCGCTACAGTGCAAGACTGTGGACATTAGCCACACCCTCGTCCACGTGGCCATGGGATAGAAAACGTACACTCCACCTCCCAGAACAGAGAGCCACACATCCTTGGGACCCTCAGGCCAGGGTGGGCCCCCACAAACTCCACTGATCCCCAGACTCAGGGCAAGCTTGCTCCGCTGGTCCACAGGGTAAGAAGCTCTTGTCCACCCTCCCCGGCCATGCCCTGCACACTGATGAAGGGGTACGGCACACCCTCGCTGTGGTGCACTCCCCTCCCCCGCTGTACCTCCCCAGTGCCCCTTGCACTGCCAGGCAGAGCAAGGGAAACCTGCCTGCTTCAGGAGTGAAGAGGAAAGCCAGGGCACAGTGACAAAGGTCACCTTCCCTCAAAACTGCCACTCCACCCTTGAAGGGCAGCTCCTAGAAGGGATGTGCCACTACTCCATGTCCAACAGGACTGAGAGGCGGGGATTCCTGACTCAGGGCCCGAGCTGACCATGGAGACAAACACACTGCAAGGAGGATCCCACTGATGGGGTAAAGTGGCACAGGGCCAGTGCCATGGAGCCTGGGGTCGGGGACATACACACATGGGCGTGTCACAGTGTGGGACTTCACAGCAAACTGCTTGCACGTGCACATTTCTACTGCACCAGGCAAGGCAGAGACAAGCCAGGACCAAAGGAAGCACTTCGGGCCCTCCTGCAACTTGGCGGGGAGTCACCCCAAGGCAGGGCCCAGCGTGGGAGCAGTAGCTGGTAGAGCACTTTACCCAGAGGTACAGCAAGACTGACTCATGGTTTACCTCCTACTTCTGAAAACTACGTTACTTGACAGAAAACTATTCAGCACGAAATGGATTTAAATAAGGAAACAAAATGATCTTCATCCTGGCCTTTGCCTGTGTCAGATTTCATTCTTATGCTCACCAGTTCAACAGGCACTGACAGGAGCTTGTGGCAATAAGGAAACTCCTCTTGAACAACTTTAATATCATTTCAATGCCTGGGGAGGAAATGCACACGCAGCAGGGAGGGCACCCTATGGTGCAGCTAAGAAAGGTACGCACCTTGTGGTACAGGTGAGGGCTGGACAGCGGGTTGGGCGACGCTGAGGGGATGGCTGGGGGGGACATGTGGTGCACGGCCTTCAAGGACGTGGTTCCTTCCACACCAGCTTGTCTGCAAGGGACAGGGGCAACCCCGAGGGTCGGAGGAGGGATGGTGAACCTGGTCTAGGAGCAAAGAGAGACAAGCACAGTACAGCACATGAGCCAGGTCCATAGGCAGCGGCTGGGGCTGCTCTGAGCACAGACCTACTTCACAACAGCCCAACAGTATTTCCTTGAGCTGGAAATAGCTTATATTCTAAATACAAGCAGAAGCCTAGTCAGGCAGGTTTAAAGCTGACTGGAGCAAACCAGGATCCCAGGCAATCCATCACCAGCAATCAGCCACTTGTGCCCCCGGGAAGAACCTTGGGAGAATCCCCAACTCTGCCCCTGGCCCCGCAATAGAGGTAAAGCACAGGGTCCTTGTGTGCTCTCCAGGGCTGCTCTCTCTGCATCTCCATCCCCACCTCCTTGCTGTATTTGGGTGGGTGGCTCTCCAGGGGACAGAGATAAGTAGCTGCAGTGGGGCACAGCACGCCATGATCCCTGCTCTCTGTACTGGTCAGGACCTGCCCCACACCACAGCCACTCCTCAGCAGGGACTCGGCCACCAGAAGAGCAGTGCTCCCCAGCCTTGGCTGGCGCTATCTACCCATTAACAGGCTCTGATCTCACCCCATTGAATATGGATGGCAGGCCACATGGGGCCTGCTGCTCTGAGCTATACAGGGCAGGAACACACATCTCAGTGGGGTTTTCTTTCATGTTCATGGAGCAGCACTGTAAGAAAGTACCCTCAGCCTTGCCTGAACCCTTCAGTGACCTTCGCGCTGCAGCCCTGTTCACACCACACAGTGGACTCATGGATGTGCACGACCACCTGAGCTGGGCACATCCCCTCCTTCCACGCTGTTAGCCCCAGCCACCACCTCTCTCAACTGATGGCAGCGGCATGGATGAAGGTTGCGCTGGGCCCTCTAAGGCTGCACCTGCAGGGCCTGAATAAATGGCTACATGCAAGAGCTGGATGCTGCAGCCTGGGTCTGGGTGGAAAATGGCGACTAAGATGACAGAGCAACCACTGCTGCACCTCAGCATGCCCAGAAAGTCGTCTGCATGCCTTTAGGGTAATGTAAACTCAAAGCGGAACCCACATCTCAGAAGTCAATTTTACTTCCCTTTTATACACTGGATTTATACATATTCAGCTGGTGTATAATGGGGATGCAGATACAAAATTCACAACTTGCAAAATTCTTGCTTAGGCTTATAATTTTACCTAAATTTCAAAACTTTCACAAAATCCCTGTGCAATTCCTAGTTAAAGACATGGAAAAGGCTGGGAAGGTGGGCGGGGTAGGCCTGGGACAGGCCAGGACTGTGTCAGAACCTCTCTTTCAGATGATTGGGACAAGGTCTCAGGCTGCCCACATAGCTGCTACAGAGAGACAGGTGAGGTGGCACCTGCCAAAAGCCACTTCTGGTCTTAAGAAGCTAGAGTCACCTTGATGCTAATGCTGGACACTGTGACCTCATATCAGCAGTGTCACAGACTATGTTTTTGGAATGATGGGAATTACACTGTATCCACAAAAGAAACAAAAGAGAATTTCTCTAATAAAATGGAAATGTAAACCCACTGAAGATTAAGATTCCTTTTCTAAGTCAAAAGCAGCTACAATCCCCTGCAGCACCCTTCAGAGCTCGGAGGCTGTGCCCGGTGGGCACACGTACATACCTGATTGTTGGTTGTCATGATCAGTGTGCGGGAAGGTGTGGACTGAGGCTTGCCACTGGGCAGGGGCAGGGCAGCGGGTAAACTGGCCACAAGAGCCGTAGGCGCCTGTAGGCTGAACTGGTAGACGCTGGGCGTGGTGCAAGGTGGGGTATCTGAGTCCTGCAATCAGCAGAGACAAGAATTCAGCACTGGGGGCTGCTGCTGCCAGCAGCTGGCATACGCCTGCACCGATCCTGACCTCTGAACAGCAGAGACCACACTCGAGACCCCTCTGCCCAGAACTCAGCACTGTGAAGATTATGTCAAAGGAAATAATGAAGAGTCACCTCCACTCAACGGTTTAAAAAACTATTCCAGACAGTCTTCTGCCTCCACTGCAAAGGGCACGGCACCACTGTGTGGACCACTGGCTCCCACAGGTTGTGTGGACTGGGCTGCTCAAGCTCCTGCACAAGTGTAGACCCAGGCAGCCTGGGGGTATGTGTGCACAGAAGCAGCAACTGCTATGGAATGCTCTGCTGTGGCCACCCCCGCAAGAGCACCACCCCAACAGTCTCACAAAGGAGAGGCGGACCAGGGCACTCACAATGTCACTTCCAGACAGTGAAGACACAGAAGAGGCCGAGGAACCAGAAGAGAGGAGCTGGGGACTAGACAGGGACAGGGTCAGGCGCTGGCTGTAGGCTGACTCAGGCTCTCGGCCCTGCGTCTGTTCTCCGTTGCACGTGGAGATTCGCTCTTTTATCTTAATCCTATTGTCTGGTCAAAAGCAAAAGCCCAGGTTAGCACCAAATGCAGATGCCCCAGCTGACAGCCACAGACTCATGGCGCAGCTGAGCCTTGGAATGCTGCTAGCAAACCCAATTTCCAATTTCGATTTCTCTAATTTTAAAAGCTATGTTCAATTCAAATACACCTGAAACCTCATGGGTATGCAAATCACCTCCCACTACAGCTTCTATGAAATCCAAATATACATCAGGTTACTTCTGATGAGCACTGAGCACCCCAATTAGGATGGGCTATAAATATAAATACACACTGGATTTCCAAGACATGGCACAAAAACAGGCATCAAATTTCTCAATAAAAATTACATGTTAAAATGTTAACACTTTCACTGAGTTGGACACAATATATTATTAAAGCAAATCTCACCTGTTGCTTCTCATATCCCTAATGCCACCACTAGACTCCTTAAAACACCACATATGGCATAAGCTGTGTTTCTGCTGGGCAGGGCTGGCCTCGGGCTTATAGTTTTTAATTAAATGTTGCCCAGGAAAAGCTAGAAATTTTACTGGTCCACACATCGACCCTCAAGGACAAGGGGGCACCCTGGGTATCACAGGCAAGCAGTGCAAGGAGGGGCAGGGGCCTCACCCAGGTCTGGCAGCGGGTGTACCCTGCTGCCCCACTTCTCTTTGATCCACCTCCGGTAGTCGATCACCTCCTGAGTTACCTTGATGATTCTTCCTAACGTGCTGCAAGGGCAACACCAGACGTCAAAGGCGGAACAGGACTGGGGAGCCAGAGGCTCTGCTGCAGAACCCGCCACACCTATGACAGCACCAAGCCAGAGGGGGAAACGAGCTAATGCAGCTTCACGAAGTATTTACGTCTTCCAACTTTGAACCCAAAGTAGTCTGAGACCATGGTACAGAAAAAGTGGGTTCAATCACATGTCTGTCTACACATGGCTGCTTCAACCCAGTTTGGAGGTGGAGCAGCCCAGCCTCCCATGCATAGGAACCATGGCTTGACACCTCCTTTTCCCACTGCTCAGCTGAGAACAGAGGTCGACACCCAGTGCCTGCGTGAAGGCAGCCTGTGGGTCAGCAAATCCCAAAGCTTTCAAAGCCAGGTGTTCCCCCAAAACTCATGCCCTTAAAAATGTCACTGCCTCAAAGAAAAAATGACTGCTGTATCAACACCTGCCAGTTCTGCTGAAACATGGCAGTGTACCTGTAGCACCTGCATGGCAGTGCATGGGACCAGCAGGTGTGGCTGCGGCCCCAAGGAGCTGGGAGCTCAGGTGAGGATGTGGGTCCTCAGTTACCTTTCCGAGTCTCGGTTGGGGTAGGACCTGGCGAGGGGGGACACAGCGTGGCTGAGAACAATGTAGGCATAGTCAAACACCTGCTTCACTTGCATGGCCCCATAGGAGCTCCGACCAACATCATTTCCTGCAAGGAAACACAGCTGTCAGACTCAGCTGCAGACGTGAGCCATTATCCAGATGTTTCCAACCCTCTCACTCAAGTTACTATGCACTAGGCCCTTACCCTGACAAGCCCATACCTCACCAGCAAAGCACATTAGATAACACGACAGCACATGTGGGCACTGGCGTGTGCAGAACCCCAAGGCCGCCCTGCCCCAGTAGATGCCCCAAACTGGACCCATGGCCACCACCAGGGGGAGTTGCCCTGTGTGCCTTGCAGCGCCATCAGCACAAGGGACCCTGCTAGAGGGAGATCTGGAGGACAGCACCTGTGTGAGCTCTGGTCCTGGAGAGCCGCGTGAGCAGCAAGCCCAGGGAGGTGTACCAAAGCCAGCAGGCAAAGCAGTGAGCTCAGTGTCTGTAAGAAGGCCAAGCACCAACCGTATGTGTGTAGCACCCTCCTGGTTCAGGTGAGATGTGGACTGTGCGGAGATGCATTCTAAGGGCTGGAATTTCATCTCCTCTAGATTTCAATACAACCCAGTGATCAGGCAGACCTTTGTTTTTCAAGAACATGTAAGCACACTTGAAGACAATGGATATCCGAATGTGACAGGCTCAACACAAAGACACAGAGTGGGTAACCCTGCAGTCCACACCACCAGGAAAACCATGCCACAAAACACACCCTTTAAGAGTCATGACAAAACCGTCAGGGGATCTGCTGTCAAAAAATTTTAGGAAATACACTCTAGAAATCACACAACAAAATAGTTAAATTTGCAGATAATATAAAAAAATACATAGAAGCAGAAAAAATATATCAAACACGAATTAAAAAGAAATCAGGGGGAAAAACATGGTCTGTGTGACAAGAAAGGTATCCTTAGCCCTCGCCCCCAGAGGGCAGTGCACAGACTCGCCATGCGAGGACCAAGCGCAGAGACTCTGGAGTTGGTCCCCACCATCTCTCTGCCCCTCTGCCACTGATTCTGTCACCAACAGTGTCTCACTTAATGCTCAGTAAATGTGTGGAACAGATAAATAACATTTTGAGCCCCACTATCATTAAAGAAATGTAAATTAAACAAACATTTATACAACATGGTTTCATTGGCTCAGCAAAGACTGCAAGACTGCTGCTATCAGCACCCTCGATGCACGCGCTTAAACCTGGAGCCCAACCTGGGGTTCCCACAGGGGCCACCCTCAGTGGGGTGGCCATAGCAGACGGGCTTGGAGATACCATGTGGTCCCAACCCAAGCTGCAGGCCTATGCTGTGGTGTGCAGTGTCACTTGTAAGACGACAGTGATGCCATCAACATCCACACAGCAAAGACCAGGAGACAAGCACGGCCGCACAAGGCAGGATGTGTACACTCTGCTTTCCAGGCTGTCCGCTCCTGGGAAGGTCATGGTTCACAGCCAAAACGTAACACTCTGTAGCATGAAAACCACAGCCTTTTCCTCTCGTGTCTAGTTGATTAAATACGCTCCCAGAGAACTGAACAAGGGACTCGGCAAGTGTCCCCAGGGCAGAGGCTCAGCCCCAGGCACCAGGCCAGACTTGGCCTCCCTGCAGGCCCAGGCGTGCTTGCTGGCTCATAGCCATGCAGGGCAGAGCTGTACCCTTACCAGGCAGCAGCGGATCCTCGATGCACAGCATGGACGGTCTGTACCCACTGGTCATGGCTTTCATGATCTCTTCTTTGGCGATATAGGCACCTCCTTCTTTTATTCTAATACCAGTTTTCAAGTAATTAAAATTTCTTCCATACAGTTCAAAAAATTCTACGAGAAGCATTCCAAGGTTTTCATCAGCTCTCCGGGCATCAATTCTTGGATGCAACTGTAAAAGCAATGCAGGCACAATTTGCACAGACCCAAGTCCTGTCCTATGGGGGACACCCAATGGCACTGGTCACCCTTTCAGGGACCACTAAGCTGCAGGCCCGAGGGAGCTTAGCCAGCAGCATGCAGGCTGGACTGCCACTGCCATAGAGTACTCCAAAGAAACAAACATCTGAATGTTTTCATAAAGTCTTAAAATTGGTAATCTGTACAGCAACTCCCTACAAACAGATGTCTGATTAGCCACAGGTTGCCAAATATTCTGTATTAAGTAAGGTGACCACACTCTGCACACTTTAGACACCTAGATGGGTGCTCTTAGGCTGTAGTCATTCTAAAATGTAACCAATAGGTGGCAGTATCAGACTGACTAGCTCCACACACCCCGTGTGTGAGTGCCCAGCCCTGCTGCAGCACCATGCATTCTTCAGGTGCACCAGACCAAGTGAACCTAAGCCCTAGACCACTAACTTAACACACCACCCTCAGCCACGCAGCCCTGCACTGTCCACAGGCAGCTCTGCTACTTAACTGCATTAAACCTTAGCTGGCTAACACACAGCTGTCAGCTGCACTCAACATATCCAGCACCCGGGACCCAACTGTGGTCTGCAGCCTCCAGCAGGGCTGGCTGGCACAGACCTTGTCAGCGCAGAGTTCACTGCTCAGAGCCAGCCTTGCCGCCGTGGGCAGAGCTGACACCACTGGGGAGGACAGACGCAGCTCCACTGGAGGTGCATTCCAAGTCCTCAGCCTCCTCAGAGCTGAGGGAATCTCAGTTTCTGAGGACTCCCTTACATAGTCCGCAGGGGGCATGGAGCCTTCCTGTGTTCACCTCATCCTGAACTCTTATTCCTTGCCTTTTAGTCAGGGCAAAACCCTGGACAGCCAACCTGCACAGGGTCTAGTCCCCTCCCCTCCTAAGCCGTAACAAGAGTGAGCACATTACACAGGTCAGGTCAGGCCCAGGGCAGTGGACGGCGTTTGTGGGGCCTGGAATGACTGCACAGACCCCACAGGAAGTACAACACGAAGCCCTGCAATCTCTTCAGTATAAATCACAGATAAGAACCCACCACTCGGAAAAAAAAAAAAAAACCAGTTTATTGTCCCTAAAGAAATGAACACTTCTCAGTGTAAAGATTCCTTGAGCTCAAACAGGTATCGCTTGATTGCAGAGCCCAGGGAGCACCTTGTAGCCAGATGGTACAGTCAGCGACAGAGACGAGCTGTACAGAGCAACAGGACAGCTGACCCACAGATTTTCTGACACAACCCAGATGCCAAGTGTTAAGAGCGGCACTAGGGAGGGACAGCAAGGCTCGCTGTGCCCAGGAAGCAGCTGGGCAGAAATCAAGAAGAGGATACCCTTCCCCCACCTGCCTACAAACAGTCCCGAGACAGTGAGCATACCTGTAGAAAGCTGATGGCCATTAAAATGAGGCTGTATGAGCTAATTCCACCTGTAAAAACCTCATTCAGGTCCCTCTGCAGAAGGAACTGTTTCAATACTAAAATCAAGTAAGGCAGCAATGAGTATTTCTGTAAATCCCAAAAGAAAAAGACACACTAATTAGTTAACACACTCAAAGCCACTTCAGGCAGCACACTGGGGCTGGACAGTTTCATCTGTCCTTTGCCCACTGCAGGGCTCTAGGTCACTCAGTGTCAACCTCTGAGGGGCCAGAGGACACATTTCCTGAGGCGCTGGTGAAAGTCTGCCTGGGCCTGGCCCAGGTGGTGATGCAGTGGGTCGAGGTGGGAGCCTGGCACACACGGTGTTCCCTCTGGCAGAAGGGCAGAGGGGCTGGGCTTGGCAGGCTCCTTGTGGTGGCCAGGGTATCTAGGGATAGAAATGCTCGCCCACCCAGGCCTTGGACATGGGGAGAGACAGTCTAGACCTCAGGGGGTGGCCAGGAGGGAAGAGCCCAAGCACGTCAGCTCAGGCTCCAAGTGTGCTGCGGCACCCACAGGCCCATCCGTCTCCAAGGGGCCAACCTGAGTTACACGGTGATGACTCAGCTCCCAGGAGAGAGGACCAGCAGGGGGAGCACACGGAGCTGGGAGCAGACCCTGGGAAATGACTACAAAGAGCTTCACAATGCTCCACAGTGAGGCTCGGCCGCAGCAAAAAGCTACTCAAGAAACACAGACTGGAGCACCAGCAAAGTACTTCCAAGTGTCCACAGAAGGGGATAAATGCGCCAGGGGAAGTCTGTGTCATTACTGACTCCCACACTGAGGCCAGGTTTCTAACATTCCTTTAAAACAAACAGGACCAGAGCTCAAAGCCCTGTCTGTGTGATGCAAGCATGTCAACGCCAGTACCTTCATGTAGTTCTTGATGAACTCGGCTGCCCGGACGCCAGTCTCCATGTTAAAGCTGATGTCGACTTTAACTTCAGTCTCCTGATCTGTGAGCTTTATTATCGGTACCTATAAAGATTTAATTTAAAAAACTGTGCTTCAATATGCAACCACCTTCATAGCTGGGCATCAGAATGTCTCCAGTTGGTTGTACGGAGCTTTTACAAGAGCTCAGAAAGAACGGACCCCAGATTACAGAGAAGAGGACTTTTCGAGGAGTTAACGTAAGAGGTGCTGCGCCGGCCAGAGGTGCGCATGCTCCGCCCACCTGCAAGCTGCTCTGCTGGACGAAAGGAACGGGCATCCTCAGGAACAGGCCCAGGCAGCAAAGCCAGGCGGCATGCGCACCCACGGAGAAGCTGCCCCACGTGTGCCCGGTGATAGTTCCCCAGGTTCTATTTGGCAGAATGTTTTTAAAAAGTTAATGCACACACTCAGATTCTGGAAAAGGGCATGGACACCACAGGGCTTGGTGTGGGGTGCTGTTCCAACAGATCGCACCTTGACAGGAGCCCTCACCTCGCAGGTGAGACGTCACTGTGGGAGGGGCCTATTGTAGAGAAGGCATACAGATAATGGAGGAAAGAGGACTCCATGCCACAGCAGTGAGGCCACCGGGACGAAGAGCTGCCGCAGCAACCACGCAGGGTGCTACATGCTCCAGAAGGTCCTGAAACTCAGCAAGTCAGGTCTCTCTCTAGTTCTGCTACACCTAAATAAGGAAACCTGCACCAGCCCCTGCCCACTGCTCTGCTGTCCAGAAGGCTCATTTCCATCAACTTGTTTCAAACAAGAATGGGCAAAAGAGCAGAGTCAGAGGGCCAGAGACGCCAGCACCCTGTGTACACCATGGAAGTCTGTCAGCACAGGCAGTGGGGAGGACGTGTGCACTACGGCCAGAGGACCACAGGACTTCCTGCCAAGAACATCCTAGCAAATGGAGATCTCCTCCTGTCACCCATCAATGTCCTGTGTGCTCGCGGATGGGCCACGTGCTCCAGAGTGGACAGCACCGAGAACCAGTGACCACTTCGAGTCTTCCTCTCCTCACCTCACTCATCTCCACCCCCGAAACTCTTTTACAGTTCAGTGTCAAGAACAGTCTGGAAATCTGGCAAATTCCACCCCTACAGACTGTCACCAATGCACTGGGAATCATGAGGTATAACAAGTACATTTTACATCAGCAGCAGCAGCAGCAAAAGCCACACAAGCATAGCCAGTGACTGCTACCAGCCAGGGCCACCTGGTCTAGGCCAAATCAAAGCACAGTTATGCACAGTGGGCGTGAGCCCGACACTCACTGTGGCTTTGTCGAGCACTTTGATGGAGCATGGCTCTGCCACGTTGTGCTTCCGCAGGGCTTGTTCCAATAGCTGAAGAGGAGGACGCTCCCATTTTCCAAAGACCACCAGATCTATGTCACTGGGGATAAAGGATCAGGTCAAGCACTGCTCGTCTCTCCACATGGTGACCTGTGCACGGCACACAGCCTCCATCAGCAGCCTGGCCCCATCACCTTAGGGAGATATGGTGCAGCTATGGGCTCTTACAGCAACCAGTTGAAAGATTTTCCCAGCAGCACTGGGGTGAGGGGCAAGGTCTAAAATAAAAATGCTGCCCTGCAAGCCAAGCCTCAGCCCCTTTCCTGGCTCACATTCCTGTGTTCCCTGCATCAGCTCACAATCTGTCCAACACCTGGCTGTGCCTAGGCAGCACTGCCAACCGCCAACCCTGACCTCACAACCTCTTCAGCCCCCAAAGGCTAAAGGCAGAGAGTCAGCAGAAACACAGACGAAGGGACTCATGTGAAACGCATGTGGCTATCCAGAGTCCTTCATGAGAAAACACTAGAACACCATTTTAGACCACAAACTGGATGTTTTTCTATCACATAAGAATATTTAAACAGAATTTTCTTTAATCTTTGTTTGTTTTTTTTTGTTTGTTTGGCGGTACTGGGGATCGAACTCAGGACCCTGCGCTTGCTAGGCAGGCGCTTATTCCACTGAGCTATATCCCCAGCCCTCTTTAATCTTTGTTAAAACTTTATAAAATCAAATTTTCACAGCTATCCCAGCATCAGCAGACCCTTCTCCACTGCATTTACTCTGCATCGTCCTGGCATGGTTTGGAGGGACCTGCCCAAGGCTCATAGGAGGGAGATGATGCCCTACCTATAGGCTGAGAGCTGGAGCCTTCAGAGCTGCTAGATCACAGGGGCTCTGGTCCCTTTTCCATGCTCTCTCTTCCTCCCCCACCACGCAGAGCACAACAGGGAGGCTGTTACTGGTCCCTGGTTCTTACACTTTAGAGCCTCCAAACCCTGGGCCAAATAAGCTTCTATTGTTCACAATCTACCCAGGCTGCAGCACTTCAATACAGCAGCAGGAAATGGAGTAAGACGATCCTTTCATTTGTCACCTTTTTGTTCTAATTTCCAGTATTTCTGTGCCCCAACGAAGTGAGGGTATGGGGAAGAATGTAAAGTGGTCAAATTATTTCCATAGTACTAAATTAAAACTTACTTTGGGCCAAATTCCCCCTTTGCCCCAATCTTTTCCTCCAGCTGGCCTCCACACCTCAGACTTGATTACTGGGCACCTGCTTCCAGGGCTGGGCAGGCGCACACCCTGCGTCCACCCATCAGGGGACGCCACCTGTGCAGGGACCCAGCACTCACCTGGTGGGAAGATAGAGACCTGTGCTGAAGCTGCCGAATATCTGCACCTGAAAGAAAACACGGCTATCTTAGAACACGGCCACAGTCCAAGCATGCAGTCCCATCAGCCTCACTGTTGGAAGCCTCACTGTACCCTCAAGTAGCAGGAAAACCACTTGGAAACTGGGCAGAGGACTGGGTGGTAAAGACAAAACCATGCAGACAACTAAACACTCCCTTTGTCTCTGAAGACCAACCCTGCAAAGGTGCATTTAAAACTCAAGAGATGAAATCGTTACTGCCTTAACCCCATACTGGCCCAGAGCTGAGTGTTTCTCAGAGCCAGTTTCAAACCTTCCAGTAATTTTTCTAACAGCCGCTGTGCAGTGCTGGGTTCTGTCCTAATACTGAGGTTTACAGGGAAGCCTGAGTCCCTGGTAACCAAGGATGGGAAGCTGGGTTGCCACCCCACCCCAGAGCGTGCACTCGCCCCTCAGCAGCGAGAGCTCAGGTCAGCCCAGATCACCAGCAGTCATGCAGGCTGACTTCTCGCAAGGAGGAGGGGGCTCCTGGGCAGAGGGCGCCATTGGTGCTGCCGCAGCCCATGTTCCAAACGCCCAGAATCACTAGCTCAATCAATGTTTGGGGCTCAGAGGTTCAGGAAACCCTTCCAGCTACCACAGCACATTCCATGCGCTAGGCAAGGGGGTGAGGATGGTGGATTTAAAACAAGACTAATCACACCTTAGACCAAGGAGGCGTGGGCCTACTAGGGCCTGTCATTCTGCAGGGGCCCTGGGGTGCAGGGCCTGGGGCTGTGCATTGCTGGGAGGTCCAGACCACACCTCAGGCTAGGGGAAACCCAGCTGTGCTGATTGGGCTAAGGACACACAGTGGCAGCAAGAGTAGGGCACGGCGGGGACTCACATCAGCCGTCGGCCACAGATCTTTCACCACAGTCTCGATCCGCTTCACCACCTCCCTTCGCATGGCCGCTTCCTCAGGACAGGGGGACATGAAGTTATAAAAGTCAATGATCTCCTCGTGAAGGCTGGAGGACAGAAGAGAGGACATGTTAGAGTTACAACTCCACCGAACTTCCTGGTCTGTGAGGTCCGTGTGCCCCAGAACATTTCAGGCCACTTACAATCCAGCTTCTCTCCCTACCAGAAACACATGGTGGTGGGTGAAGTTACACACAGCCTGGCACCAAGAACATACTGAATCAAAAGAACCACTTCTGTGGTTTATGTTGAGAAAATGAGAGAAATGTATCCACGAGCGAGAAAGATGCTTCCAAGTCAGTGCAGGACAGCAGATCACCAAGGGTGACACCCATCCCGATGTGCTGGAGCCCTCAGCAACAGCTACAATAGCTAGAGTAACAGTCTGTGTAAAGGAAGGAATAAAGGTGCTAATGTTAAGTTTCAAAAGTAAGTGACCACAACAGTGCAGAACCTCTCCCAGCAGAGCCCAACACCAAACACCCTTGCCCACGCTCTGCCTGAAGTGCCAGGCTATCACTGGGAACTAACTTTATAAAACTTACATTTTTTTAAATAAAAAAACTCACCCCAAACATATGCCCAGTGAAGACAGCCACAAGTTGTTTTTAATAGACCCAGGAAGTTAATAACCGGTACAACATTAAAATGAAGCAATTTTCCTAAAGTACATCTCACTGCAGGCTTCTAAAGTGGAGCTTCTATCTAATAATTCCTGCAGGTACCTGCCTCTCCTGCCCGTCAGCTCCACTGGTCAGGCTGCAGGCGCCTCCCATGAGCAAGGCTGCCTGGTGGTGTCCCACACACTCCTGAGTCACTGTCCCTGCAGAACTCTCCAGGAGACAAGCGTGTAGGTCAGCCTCCTACACCACTATCAGTCCCACCAGTTCTGTGTCCACAGTGCTGCCCTGGAGATGTAGGATACAGGAGTTTAGAGACCTATGAATAAAGACACAACTGTTGTGCTCAAAGTCATGCAGGACGCTGAAGCTGGTATGCTGACAAATTCATTCAACAGCCCCACAAAGTTAGCCCATTAAAGTGCCTGTAAGCAGAGCGCTACAATGTGCCAAAACGTCACTCCAGGTCTCACTTCCAATCCACTGTCAACCTCCTCTTCAGGACTGCATATCTGAGATGGTAACAATGGAAGCAGTCTCTCCACCACCTGCTCAGACTCTGGGGAGCCTGCAGGGTGACACATCCTGCAGTCCACGCAGACAATGCCCGCCCACAGTGTCTGATCAGATGTCTGCTCCCTTCCACAGGGCCAACAGACACCACTAACAACAAAACTACAGCCTTCCCATGTGTGGAGCACCAGGGCCTCCCAACTCCAGCACTGCATCCTAGCAGTAGGATGCCCACTGCCATTCCTGTCTGAAGTTGGTGATGAGTGGTATACACACAGCTGCCTATTGCAACTCCTGTAACAAAATACCAGGTAACAGAGGCCAGAGCTCTCACAGCAGACTGGACACAGCCTGGACATCTGGCAGTGCTGCTTGGTGGAGGACACTGGGTAAGGGGGTTCTGGGCAAACCCCAGGGCCCTGCCTTGGGCAAGCAGGACCACTGAGGCACCATGTAACCCCAGAAGCAACCAAGGATCCAGCTGTATTACTGACGACCCTGTGGACAGAGCTGGCTAAGCATAGGAAAGTATAACCAACATCACTGTCAAACCTGGGCAGGCCTGAAGGGCCATTGCTGCCTCCTGCTCCAACTCTGTGGACACTCAAAGGCTGGCAGCAAGGCCGATCTCAGGATGAGAAGAGAACTGCAGGACAGGAGCCATTCAAGAAAGTCTGCTGAAGGGTACGAGCCCTTCTGCCCCAAGCCTCCAGCATCCTGTAGCTCTCACTGGCTCGTGGAGGCCTCTGTGCCCAGAAAGGCACCACAGGGATGACAGGACACAGTGCTCACTGCACGAGGACAGCACCCTGGACCGTGCTCACTCCAAGCAAACGATCAACCCCACACTGAATAAACCAACCAGGCTCTCCTGGCTATCCCATTTACCACCTTGTCACACTGATCTATATCTCCTAAAACATGACAGGATTTCACCTCACCTGGCTATCTTGATGTCAGCAGAAACAAAGTAGCATTTTACAAAAAATGTAAACAGCACAAAATATTTGGAATTGCTTTACCAGTCACCAACAGCTTTTGCCACCTTAGGGAACTGCACATAAGGTCATGGCAGCATCCCATTACCCAGGTCTCAGTACAGAAAGGTTCTGGGATCCCAGCCAACCCCAGGCAGGGTAGGAGACGTCTCAGTACTTGCAGACAGCCTTCTTGCATCCTGCCACACAGCGGATCACCTCTGCATTACCTAAGATACCCAGTGCAATGCCGTGTGAATAGCTTTACACTCAAGAGTACAGTGGCAAGAAAAAGTGTGTATGTCTTCAGGACAGTTTCTTTTCTGAGTATTTTCTATCTGCATGTGGCTGAATCTACAGATACAAAAAGCCACAGACATGGGGTAACTGGCCCACAGTAAGTGGCACCATCAACTACACCTGGCCACCTGCACCAAACAATCAACACCCTCATCTACATCAGTCTCCGGCACTGAGAATGCAACACCTTCAGTTCTCCAAAGGTTTTCCACAGAATCACATCAAGGAGAACTTTTAATGATTTCCACTCATCAACAAAAAAGAGGAAGTCAGTTTATGTCTCTCAGTTTATGGCAACCTAAAGGGACCTACACAACTGAAAAGACACCCAAAGGAAAACCATGTCAGTGTCTCCTGTTCTGCAGACAACTCCACCATCAATCTCTCAGAACTCAACTTCAGCTCCGTCTCCAAATCAAGGCCATTCAGATGCCAGATGGTACAGCACTAACCTCCACTGTCATGGGCTCCACAGAGGGCACCTCAGAGCCAGCAGCAATTGGTAAGGACCCCAGAGGCCTGGGACACTACTGCTACCCTCCAGCCTGCAGCATGGCTTCTCCCACCATGAACAGCTGGGCAGGCAGAGAGATGAGTGTGGGGTTAGACAGTTGGCTTCGCAACACAGCAGAGCAGCCTGGCAGAGGCCCTCATGGGCTTTCCAGGAAGGCTTCCACAGAAGCAGAGTTGATGCAGGCCTCAGGGCTATGCCTCCTCCTCCTCCTCGAATCCTATAGCACTGTCAGGCAGGCATCTGGCCAGCACCCACAGCAGAGCTTCCCACTTACAACTTGCCATAGAGGAACCCTGCTATAGTGTAGAAAAAGGACCCTGCAAGCCACAGCTATATGAAGCACCAAGATCCTGAGACACTGGCGATGGCCCCTGGCCCACACAGACCAGGTGCAGCCATGCTGCCTCCCACCAACCACAGTTTTGTGTGTCTAAACATGATTTCTTTATACTGGACCAAAGGACAGGCAGGCAGGGGTACTGCAACAGTAATGGAGGCGAAGACGTGGGTCTGGGGCAGCGCCCATATCCCCAAGGCAGGGGTGGGTCAAGGAAACCACGGAGGTGAACAATCACCTTGAAGGAGGAGGGCACTGCAGCATGGTCTGTTCAGGTGCTTCCGCTTGGTCTCTGGCCCAAGGAGTCCTTGTGGGGCAAAGTCAGCTTTTGTTCACCAGTGCTTACTGAAAAGAAATACCAGGGAGAACAAGCCACCCTCCTGGGAGTGGGAGTGGGCCACAGACACTCAGCATCTACCCCCAGACCAGCAGGGCATGCACTACAGAGCACCAGCCCTCCTGGCCAGCCAGACACCACACTGTCAGCATCCAGGCCTGCTGCCCACTTGCCTCAGTTTCCCGGTGATGCTTTGCCCATGAATCTCATGCATTCCAAATGCTACGAGAAAAATGACCTTATGAACTGTGCATGACTCTGGCCCCATCTTCTCCATTACCCAGTAAAATGGAACAGAAAGCACCAGAGACTGTTGTCAACTGTTAATTCCTTCTCTCCACGCTCCTCCAGCTCCTCCTTCAAAAGCTTCATTAGTGTCTCAGAAATCAGAGCCCCTCATATTTCCTGTGTGCATTTTTGCAAGAAAACAATGTTTTGCTAAAAACACTTGAGGTTAACTAATGCATTTTTAGACTTTTCACCATGCTTTGATGCAACTATGGTGAAACAACCAAGTCAGACTGCTACAGTGCACACATGGTAAAGAGGTAAATGCTAACCTAGACCTGGACAGCAAGCAGCTAAGCAACAGCACCAGCATCCACTATTCTGAGGGGCGACTGATCCTCTTTAAAGCATCCATTAATTGATGGGTTAATGAGCTAATTACAGGTCATTCTTATTTATTTTTAATTATGCAAAGCAACTAATACCTGCACAAATTAGAAAACCTTGAAGCTTGCCTTCAAACATGGATTTTTTTAAAAATCTAGACTCAACACAAGTGGGAGGAAATGACCTAGAATTGTAAATGAGCCCTGGCCTGCCCTGGTGCTCTGCACTCTGGGAGCAGCCTCAGCCCAGCTCCGCCCCCTGGGCAAAGGCCTCTCACAGGGCTGGCTTCCGCACAGGGTGCTGAATGAAGCTGCAGGCCAGGCGTGGTTCTCACAAGTGAATGGAGAGCACTGAGGCCCCAAGAGAGTCTCCTGCAGACAGAGGGCTGACAGCTAAGCTAGGAGAGGAGAGTGCAGCCTGGAGAGGTGCGGCAGGAGCCAGGCCTGGTGGACTCCCCGGACAGCAAGGCCAGGGCAGCACCCAGCGTGCACAGAGCAGCCAGCACAGAAGGGAGCTGCAGCTGTGAACGTGGGACTCTGATCACAGAGTGCAGCACCCTCTACAGTCAGCTCTGTCCTCTCCTCCCCAGGCTTCTCCTGGCAGCAACCATGGGGACCCTGGAGCAGGTGGCTGTCTAAGGGCCTTCAAGAACCTAATCATAGGCATGGCACAGGTGATGACCACTGGCTCCAGGCCACCTCTAGGTGCCCCATGGCACCCGCCCCACTGAGAACCTACAGGGGTTTTCAGAGCACCAGAGTCCCCAGGCCTTGCTCACTACTCAGGAAGTCAAAAGTCCACTTAAGTGCACAGGGCTGTAGCTCTGCTATCCTTCGGTACATCTCCGAAGGCTTGGGGTAAGGTGGGAGCACTGGCCCGGGCAGTGTGCAGGAGAGGCAGGAGTCTGAAGGAGGCAGTATCCCAGATACTACAGTGTCCACTCGCCCGCATCCCATAGTTTTCTCAAGCAACTCTTGAAGCAAGTGTCACTGCTGCAGGTCCGTCAGACGGGCGGTCACTGGCCCAAGACCGCAGGGCCGGGACTCAAGCCCAGAGCTGGGCAGCTCTTCACCATGCACCCTGATGCCCAGCCAGGGCCACACTCAGGAGTGCCTGACATAGCAGTGGTCACTGTAGTCCCTCCACAAGGAGGGAGATGTAAATCATTGAGAAAATGTACAACTGTATAATATGCAAACTAGCTTAAAAGAGTGTTTCAATGACAAGGGAACACTTGCCTAGAATTAGGTTTAAGCAAATACAAACAGACACATTTGCTACAGAGTTAAAGCACTATAAAAAATAATAGAAACAAATATCTCAAATGCTAACAATGGCAAAATCATAGGTACTTTCTTTCTTGTATTTCCAAACTGTCCTCAATGAGCACATCACTGCTCTAACAACCATAACCTACCATGGTGCTGACCTTTCGGCTTTGCGGACTCGTTAGTCTCACCCCGGACGTCAGAGGGCAGAGTCCCACCGGCTTCTCGGCCTTCTTCAGAGTTGTTGCTACAGTCTCCCCACAAGCCCTATCAGTATGCTGCCTCTCCAGGCCTGGCCCCCATGTCCCGCAGTCCTGACCACAGAGCCCTGTCCTCTGGATCTGCGCTCTGCTCCTGGTCCAGAAAACCAAAGGCCCCTCTCACTCCAAGGTCCTGGTTCCAGTGCCACCTTGTGTCACCAGTCTAAGGAGTAACCCAGATGGAAGTTGTTGTGGCTTGTGCTTAGATGCCCCTTCAAAGCCTCATGCTGTCATAGGGCTTTCTCAGAGGTGGCTGAATCAGAGTGTTTGATGCTAGGATTAAGGGTGTGTGATTAGTAAATCAGTCCACTGATTGGTTTGGCACAGTTCTGGCTAAGATTAAGGGTGTGACTACTATACCCATCTTAGGGCAGGTAACCTCCATACAGTACAATACAAGGGACAGAGGCACCCTTGTTGCTTTCAGTGTCTGTCAGGAATGGTTGCCCCTCTGCCATGCTGCCTTGGAGCCAGCTGATTACTGAAACCTCTACAAACTGAGCTAAATAAACTTTTCCCCCTTAACTTTAGGTGACAGATATTTTGACTCAGCAACAAGAAAAAAATATTAAGACAGGAGCAGAGCCCCTATACCACCCCGCAACAAAGCCAGAGCGCCTGAATGCCACGCCAAATGTCCAGGGACCCTTGCCCAGGAGGCAGAGGACAGAACACAGGAGAGGGGCCCTGGCCCCTGCAACACAGTACAGCTCAACTCCTGGGTGCGGCTCCACAAAGGCACCAGGCCATGCTGTGCTGAGTACTGAGACCACCAGACTTGGGGCAAAGGGTACTAAACTCAGTAGTAAGGGTACAGCGATATTCCCACCCCCGACCCACACACGTCCACCGGCCTTGTGTGGCCTTCTTTGCATGATCTGTATGATCCACACCACTTCCATTCCACATAGGTTCAGCCAGGGAAGGAGCAGCACCCCACCAACCTCCTCTACACCAAATGGCAGAAAGGAAATGAAAAAAATGGACAGCCCAGCAGACTGGGAAATTAAACACAGAAGGTGGGTGGGGAAGAAAGAGGGAGGGAAATTAGTAAGGCAAAACCCAAAGGTTTACATCGACACTAAGTAGGGAAAGTTGATGTGATTTGCTCATTACAGCTGATTATGGCAAACTTGCCAAGCAGCAGGCAGCATCCCAGGACTTCGTGGAGCCGTGAGAAAGCAACATAAACCCTTGCTCTCGCTGAGGTTCTTCTGGGAGGGAGCTGCCCCTGGAGAGGGACACAGTAAACAACAAAATAAAGCAAATGCCTGCAGTAGAGAGATTCAAAAGAACAACCCACCACTCCAAGGTGGCCTCAGGGTGAGCGCCAGCCTCCCACAGAGCTGTGTTCGGCTAGGCAAGAAGGAGCAGCAGTCAGATAGGAACAGCAAGACACATTCTCTAAGCTGTGTGTGACCAAGAGGAAGCAGCACAACCCATAGGAACCGGGCTGTTGGTCTCCATCCCTAGGAGACAACCAGTGGCACGAAGGATGGGACCAGGAGAACTGCATCCTCACGGAGTGTGGACCCCTGTAGTGGTGGCCCAACTCACTGCCACCTCTGTGCACTCCCACACACATACCCAAAAAGGGACAGATACAGTCACAACCAGACTTCAGCTGAGGCCCAGGGAACACCTGGGAGCAAGTGGAGGGATCCCGGGCTGGGGATATAACTCAGTGGAATAAGCGCTTGCCTAGCAAGCGCAGGGTCCTGAGTTCGATCCCCAGTACCGCAAAAAAAACAAGTGGAGGGATCCCATGAGGACATCTTCATGGCACCTACCTGCAAGGACAGGCAAGCCCCCAAAACCATCACAGGGTGTGGGGTGCGGTAAGAACAATGCACGCAGGTAAGGGTCAGAATGAAGCCACTACAGCACCTGGCTCTACCAAAAGGCTTGGCCAGAACATACTGGCAACACGGGTTTAGTTCAAAGACAGGGCAAGGTGAGGTCACAGGAAGCCCTGCACTGCCATGAGGCTCAGAGAAGCAAAGCAAGTAGAGCCGGGAGCCAGGAAGCCACCCACACACTGCCAACAGGCATGTACACCCCGCCACCAAGCGGGCTTCTGAAGGACCCCAAACCAGAGCCAACCTCAGTCAGCAGTGCACCAGTGCCTGGGGGCTGTGAGCACTGAGGCAGCAGCCCTGTGGCAGAGAGGACCACATGTGGATGCTGGGGCACCCAGGAAAGAGTGTGACCACCCAGGAGACCTTTCCTGCCTCTGAAGTCCGTGGCAGAGAACCAAGACCCACCAAATGCACATGGGGCTTCCTAGAGGTGCAAGTGGCTGCCTGGGTGACAGCTTGCCCTGCTGGGTGACAGCTGGGTGGCTGCTGGGTGACAGCTTGCCCTGAACCCACAGGACCTGTTGCCCTGCATCCCCTTGTGTGTAATATGGGGATAGAGCACCTCCACAGAGCTGTTACACACTTAGGGATGTCATGTGGATGAAGGATTGTGAGCAGGGGCTGGCATTTGGCAAGGGCTCAAAAATGTTGGCAACCCTAACTTCAGAACAAAATGCAAATGGGAGAAAAGAACAGTGAAGTCAGGAGGTAGGCAAGAACCATGGGGCTGACTTCAACCTACGGGGCAGCAAGCAAATCAGTGTCACCAAGACGAGTTTGTGCACTCCGCCACCTAAGGTTTTCATCACACTTCATCCTCTTAGCCTCAGCAATATCTCTGGGAAACTTGCACATCTCAGTTTTCAGCAAAATTAGTAATTTGCCAAATTCTAAATGCAGGTAACACAGTTGTGTTAAAGGTGTTTCTGCTGATCAATCCACATATCCATCTACATGAGTGAGCAGCATCTCTGACTGCAGTCACCTCACTGTACCGTGGTTATTTCTGGGTGGTGGGACTGAGTGATTTTAAAGCTTCCCCTTCAAAAGCAAGCACATGCCAGGTGTGGTGACACATGCTTGTAATCCTAGCACTTAGAAGGCTGAGACAGGAGAATCATTTCCAGTTTAAGGTCAGCCTGGGCTACATACTAAGTTCAGCGCCAGCCTGAACTACACAGCGAAAATGTTTCAACAACAACAACAAAAAAAAAACCCCATGCATCGGTTTTATAAAAACAATGTCATTTATTTTAAACTTAGTGTAAAGCTCTCACAAATCATCTCTAACTCCACTCTCCCAATCATCTGCAACTTTAAAGCAGCCAACAGTGTCGGCACAGAGTCAGTAGCAGGGCTGCCCAGCACCTGCACAAGCTCCTCTCACAGCAGGAGGCTGCCAGGCCCCGAGCCCTGCTCACCTGGATGTGGGAAGCTGCACTCAGTCTCCTGGGGGGCGATCGGGACACCAGTTCCATGACTCCAGCGCCCGGGGCCTGAAATGTGCAAGTCTCTCCTGAGATGCCAGGTATAGGACCCAGAGGCTAAAATCCAGCACCTCACCCTGTGTGCCCTGTATCTTCAGTGGTCAGAAAGCAGGCCTTGACACTGGGGCCCTGACTCCAGTGCCAGCTCTGCCCACCAGCCATGGGACCTGGGAGCCCCTGCCATGTGCTAAGCTCCCTTTCTCTCCTGCTTGGTGGGAGAGCAGGGCCTGGCCTGGGTCAGTGCAGTGGAGCTGGCAGCGAGCACCGTGGGTGGTGCTGGAGGCAGTGCCAGCGGGGACACAGGGACAGCAGTGACACCCACCTGTTAAGGGAGGCGCTGTGAGCCATCTTCCCCAGCCCCACACTGCTCCCATTCCATGATCCTGCTCTAGAACTGACCCTAAGACGCCATCTGACTCCCACAGGCCTCAGCTCTGCCCAGCCTCTGTTCCCACGGTTCTCCCGGGCAGGCTCCAGTCCTTCCGTTTGGGCTAATCACGACAGTCTTTCTGTGCACCTGCTAATACTCGCAGTATCTGTCAGTCTCTGATGAGTCAGCCCTCTGCAGAGCCGTGAGTGAGCTCCGTGGGGTAAGCTGCGACCATACTTCAAGTTTCACTGCATGTCCCGTGCTGTAAGTACCTTGGATTCTTTTGGCCATCATTTCAGTTATCTTTCCATTTTTAAAAACTCGTTGCTTAAAGCAAGAGAAGATGCCTGTTACCAAAAAGCTTTTACTGTGCTGCACCGCGGCTCCCACCTCTGCCAATTCACTAGTTCCTGCTGCTGGCTCCTAGCGCAAATGCTCTGGCCTGCTCTCCAGAGTGAGAGTGAGGGGTGCAGACCTCCCAGGAGGGAGCCAGCATGGGGGCCTCAGTCACACTGTTTTCTAAGGGCCCCTGGGGCAAGATGCTTGCACCTCCCAACAATTAATGATACTCTCTTTAGAATGAGACACTATTAGCAGGTCTGTGAGAATGAGGTGCGGCAGCTGATGGCAGGCCTACTGCTCCTGCTTCGCTCTCAGTCCCCACCCCAGCAAATGTCCCACTTCCTCCAGTGCAGTTTCACAGGGTACTACACATGCAGGTGTCCTGGCCAGCCCGCCAGGCTGCAGCCCAGAGCATGGCAGCAGAGGCTTCTCCCTCTCAGTGGGATGCCAAGGGCCAGGGCGTGGGGCGGCGTGTCCTCCTAGCAGACCCACGCCCACAGCCTCAGACTCCACTCTCTCTGGGAAAAGCGAAGAATAGGAAACCAAAAGGCCTTCCTTCAACACATTGGGACAGGACTGCCAGTGATGCCATCACCTGCCACCCCTGGCAGAGTCTCCCGCATTCGGCACCGGGGGCCACGGCAACACTGGACCAACACTCAACAGCGCGGCACCCTCTGCCAGATCACGTCAGCCTGTCTGGGCTGGGCTTTCTGTCTGGGAAGCTAAAAAAAAAAAATCATCCGCTTCATGGCTGTGCTTGAGGAATGGAGGAGGAAAGCCCTGCAGATCACTGGGTGCACGAGCCACTGGCACTGGTGACCGAGGGAGCTGCCTAGACAGGGACGGGATGGCCCGGCCACTGTCCCTGGCCTGCACGCAAAAGTAGCAAGAGCAATGGCTGGTGCTATGCCAGAGACACCCCACATCTTCCAAGTTGGCCCATGTTGCACTCTGCCTGTGAACTCATTTTATGCTGCACGCTTTATTGAAATAACAGTCTCTGAAAAGGATTTGCATTAGAAACACAATTTCTAGAGTTTTCCAAGTGGTGACTTGCTGAACAACAGTTTTTACTGCTGTCTGAGTTTCGATTTCTGCAACTGTTACTCAATCAGACTGTGTATTTCAAATAGAGTATAAGGTTACACCAGCTCAGCACTGTCCAAATATATGGCCATTTAAATTTTCATTAAAATTAAATAAAATTAAGATTCAGTCCTTCGGCTGCATCGGTGGGCATCATGCCCAGGGGCTGCTGTATGAAGACCTCACCACCTTCCCCAGTAGCCCCTCAGGACAGTGCTGCTCCATATGCCTGCTGACTGCTCCCCATCCCTGCTAGTGCTTTCCTGCACCACCTATAAGTCACTATGCTAGAACCTGCAAAAATCCAGGGAAACAATACTGCATGTCCTTTGCTGTAGCTACGAGCATAGCATACACAGATTAAAGCTTACACACCCACACCAGCAGCACATGCACCCTAACAGCACTGAGCAACTCTGAGGCAAGATTCTTAGAGATTGTAGGGCAGACGTGCAAGAGACATTGCTTAGATTCCATAAAACATGAGGGTATCACTCACTGCAGTGGGGCAAGTGTTTCCAGAACTCCCGCTGCAGCATGTCAGCCTCTGGCTGTGCCCCTCCCTCCTCCACCCTCTCCGCGCTCAGAACTTCAGTCTATGGTGTCTCCAGGAGAACAGCTTTGGCCCAAGCAAGAAACTTGTCTGTATTTTCAAAGCCAAGAGAAAGGCTTTTCCTGTTGGCAACACAAAGAACCTAATTTTTGGTTTCAATTTCCTCAGAGAAGAGAAAAAAGAAAAGGAACAGCCTTTTGAGCTCCTCAGAGTGAAACCCAAAGCACTTCCAACCTTCTTTCTGTGAGACAGATGCTCTGCAAGGCAGAAACATCAGCTGGGAAAACTGAGGCTCAGAGGCTGGAGCCAAGGTGAACCTGGCTAACACCAGACCCACGAGTGTGTGACGCCACGTAACCAAGGGCACTTTCGGCTGGCACACGTGTCCCAATGTTGGGAAATAAGTTTGAGGCAAAATCTCCCCAATTACTTGACTTTCACTTTTCATAAAACTACCACACCCTTGCATCCTTCAGATCAGCAAGTGTCCAGAAATTATTTGAAATCCTTGGAACGTGGAAAGATAGAAACTACCTAAACCCTGTTATAACCTAGGACATGCACACCAGCTGTCATCCACATGACAGCTAATGGTACACACGTGTGCAAAGCAGCCAACTTGGGAAAGAAAAGAACACAAGGCAACAAACAAAATGGTGTTACTACAATCCAGCACTCTGGGAGGTTGCAGCCACAGGACCACAAATTCCAGCCCAGCCTGGGCCACCTACTAAGACTCTGCCTCAAAATAAAAGAAGGCTGGGGTGTGTAGCTCATTGCAAAAGCCCTGGGTTCACAGCTGCTGCTGGCTGCCAGCAAAAGCCTACCCGGGGCCACGCCAGAACACAGGTGACTCGGACACTTGACAGCTGGCTCCGCAATAGACAATTCGTCAGCACACATTCCCAGGTTCCCTCATTTTCCTGAAATTTGTATCAATTTTTATGAAGAAAAGACAGTTGAAACTACACAGGGATGCCTTTCAAGTATAGTGAGAATTTTTCTAAATGCTTTCTAGTTCTGCCTTCCCTATTACAGGGCATAAAACGGGTTCCACTACTCTCTGGGAAGGCAAGCAGATAAACTGCAGCAGACTAACCACCTCCAATTCGAAAATCAAATCTTTAAAACGCCTAAGTGAGCTACCCAAGTTCCCTTAGGTGTGTGGCTTACACACACTGCCGGCACGGGGAACACAGGCAAGGAGAGAGCATCTCCGTCTGGGGACATGGCAGAGCAGCAGCCTGGTCTCTAAGTGGGTACTAACTCCCTTGGGAAGGGCCCCAGCACTTATTGGTCCCACAGGCAGCATAGGCACATCACCAGCAACAGGACAGGAAGGACAGATTCTCCGAGCTGGACAATGCAGGAGACGCTGCGCAAATAGTACTTTTCAATCTCTCTGTTTTTACATAGTCACACAGCTTGCCTGTAAACTGTTCTCAAAAGACATTTAACAGAGCAGTCCATCCACGAACATAAACTAGTGCAACCATCATGGAAATCAATATGGAGATTCCCAAAAAAACTACAACTAAAAATCCTACTCAACCTAGTTCTCCCACTTCTACGTCTCTTCCCGAAAGACTTGAAAGACATCATATTACACTACCCATGTGTACAGAAGCACAATTCACAAAAGCTAAATCTAGGAATCAGCCTATATATCCATTAACACATGCATGGGTAAAGAAAATGTGGTATTTATACACAATGGAATACTACTCTGTCCTGAAAGATAAACTTGAGTCATCTGGAGGAAGAAGGATGCACCTGGAGACCACAGTGCTCAGTGAGATAAAACAGACACACAAGCTTAAATATTGCCTGGTTTCTCTTATGTGAGAAACACAAAGTAAATGAAAAAGTGGGAAACAGGACAGATGTTTGCAAATGGGAAGGGGGCCTAGGCCTGGAGGGAGAGTAGAGTTAGGATGCTTGATACAGGCAGCACCGCCTGCAGAGTGCAAGCACAATGACTGCAAGCACGCCCTCATGAACATTCAGAAACGGAAATTAAACAGATGAGCCCAGCCACAAGAGGCGCAGAAGAGCTTTCGCCCCTTTCCTGGTGATCCCGGCTCCCTTACTCTGCAGTGACAAGCCAGAGGGCAGCGCTGGCACGATGCAAGAGTGACTGTGATGCCCTGGAGCCCAGTCAAGACAGCAGGAGGAGCCAGGTACTGCCCCCACACTGCCTGTGTTCAGGCGGAGGCCACCTGCCCGCCAAGAGCACTGTGCATGGAGTCTAGTCAGGAGGCCAGGAGGAGCCAGGCACCACTTCCGTACTGCCTGTGTCCAGGGCAGAGGCCATCTGCCCGCCAAGAGCACTGTGCGTGGAGCCTAGTCAGGAGGTCAGGAGGGTCAGGCACTGCCTCCACATCCCCTGTGTCCATGGCAGAAGCCGCCTGCCTGCCAAGAGCACTATGCGTACAGTGACGAGTGTCTCCAAGATCAGCCCATCACCCCACACCATTAAGGCAGGAAGGCTGCCAGGAGGGGCCTAGGCAATCACATACGCTGCAGAAGTAGGTAGCTTCCTCCAGCCAAGAGGAACCACCATCAGAGAGATTTGAGGCACCTTGCTGGCTTGAAGATGGAGGGGCCATGAGCCAAGAACTGCAGGCAGCCTGAAGCAGCTGAGGCACCCCCGGGTGGTAGCCAGCAAGGAACTGGGGACCTGTAAGTGCAAGGAAATGAATCCTGCCAAGAAGGGGTTGAGCCTGCAACTGGACTGAGAACCGGGCCCCTCAAGACTGAGATGCTGGGTCAGAGGCCTGCCAAAGACCAGCGCAAGGGCGGCCCGGGCTGTCTCACTAGGGTCCACAGTCCCACGGAGCAGGTGCTTGGGCATTGCTGCTACTTACCAAGACCACATACCTGCCCTGGCTTGGGAGCCTCGCTCCCGTCACAGCGGCCTTGTAAGAGGGGTGGCTTCCCAGAGGCCTCTGCTTCAGGAAGAAGAAAGCTGGCCAAAGGCTCAGCACAGGGCCCCTCTCAGCACATGAGCTGCACTGAGTGCTGGGGAGGTGCAGCTCCAGTCTCCTGGGGCCCTCCTCTGCCACCCAAGTTCTGGCTGCACCATCAAATCAAGTTCAGGAATCTGAACATCTCATCTTATTTTTGTAATGACAGCTCTTTTATCCACTTCACAATGAGAAGATCTGATCCTAAATGGCTTCAACTAACCAAGAAACAAAAAGTACTTCTTTTCCACTGAAACTAACATTACCCCTCCTCCCACAGCCATTTACATGGAGCTGCTCTCTAGGAAGACCACAGTCCCATCAGAGACCAGAGAGAAAGTCTGAGACTTTCTCCTCAAATGCAACTCTTAAAATTATGAAACTTTTCCTTGAACGTGACTTTAAGAAAAACTAAGCCACCACCAAGTGCCGTCTCCAGCAGCACTGTGTTCCCACCAAATGTGCAACCAGCAAGAGCAGCAGGGTCTGCTCGGACCTCCTCAGCATAAGCATTACCCCACTTTCTGCAAAAACCTTCCCCAGCACGTGCCAGCCTGCTGCATGTCTGTCCTGGCCCCTGGGGGGATCAGCACTCCACTCCCGTGTCAGTGTCGTAACAGTGCAGGTCCCATGTTCATCACAGACAGGGTGTGGCCTGAGCAGCGCTCCAGCCAACTCCGTCAGCTGCAACATAGCCAGCAGTGTGGGCCCCGCTTTTGACTTCCCCGTGCAGACTAGCTGCGGTAAAATGGGCAGGAACAGGCAACCCGATGATTCAGTGGGTGGAGTGTCTGAGCACGAGCAAATGTCCTCAGTGGTCAGTACAGCAGGAAATATCTGGGCAGTGTGATCGTTCTTGCTTTCCTCACCAACCTGCTACCTTTAGTGTCAGGATGAACGCAGCAAGCAAGACCCACTTGTGCCACTGGCACACTTCAAGGAGGCCCACATAGCTCTCCTGTCCACCCCTTGATGTCCACATGGAAGCAAGAAGAGAAAGGCAAGCAGATCGGAGACAGCCCCACAGGATGTTCTGGAGCAGGTCCTGCTGCTCTACTGTGGGTCCTGCAATGCAGGCTGGAGCCCAGGGGCACAGGAAGGATCTGTTGCTCATACTCCCTAGCAACAAGTGCGGCACAGCAGGGCTCCACGAGGTTTACTGGCCACATCCTACAAATTGACATGGAACAGCTTCTCAGACTGCGAACAGAGCAGACTCCATGGAAGGCACGGAGGATGGTCACAGCACCTGCAGAGGGAGCTACATACACTGCCTCACTGTGGGCATGCCCAAGGGGCCACACCTACACATGCCAAGACCACACAGGCTGCAGGCACCTGCCGGGCGGGCCTGCCTTCACCCAACACACCAGAACAGGTGAGGCCAAGGACCTGAGCTCAGTCACACATCCACCTTCACTTATGCAGGTCTTTGTTTCACCTTCATCCTTAGTGGGAGATTCCCAAAGCCACTGGGACTATCCAGGGCAAAGTAACAGCACCAAAGGATGAGGAGGTCATGAGCCAAAGGTGTGAACACAGGAGAATGGAAAGGGCTAGATCTGCCCCCATCTCTCCGCATCCCCTGGGCAGTGCAGGTAGAGAGCACACCTCACACTATGCCCACAATTACAAAGCCTTCAGCTAAAACCAGAACAAGAACCAGAGGCAGCGGCAGCTCCTCAACCTGGGAGGCACCAAGTAAAGCAGTAGAAAAACAACACCCTAGAAAAGTATGAATGGCACAGGCTGCTACAGGGGCTACTAGGCAGAGACCCCGGGGTTCAGGAGGTGCAGCTGATCCTTTGCTGAGGACTCCCACACTGTCTTCAGAAATGCACATCCTGGGACCACAGACAACAAACCTCTCACCAACAGGGTCCTTATTTCTTTCCCTTCTGAGCAACACACGAAAGGGCTCTGCTGCTCTTGTCCAGTACCCTGAGAAAGCCAGTGAACAAGGCAGGTTCCAGACAGGGCTCCTCCTGGAAACCCCATCAGGCTGTTTCACAGAAGACCAATGGGTCACATGAAGTGCTCTATGTTCACCTCCAGAGTCATGATCCCAGGTTCCATGCTTCTCTGGCTCATTACTTGCCCTGACCTCCTCCAAAACAGCAGCCAGAGACATGAACAAGGCAGAGTACCCCACCCTCGGGCACCTGGCAGGTAAAGCTAGCAAGGCTCCTCCTCTAGGCAGAAACAGCAGCAAGTGAATTTGCCTGGGGTCTCCATTGGCAATGGGGCACGGGCCACCTGACAGGGGGAGGGAAGGCTCACCCAGCAAAGGAAGAAGGTTCAAAGAACATGATGACAGTTCCTCCCTCCTAGGATGGGGATCAAGCCAGGCCTGGGAGTATCAGAGGCCCCTCTTAAGCCCTGAGCTACACTGCCTCAGAGCTCAACTGAACAGGTGGGTGGGGCTCACAGAGGGGAGGGAGATGTCCAGGGAGGGTGGGGAGGAGACAGAATCTGATCAAACCCCTAGCAGGGCTAGCAGAGAGCCTTATCCCACTGGCTATGCTAGGAAAGGGCCCTAGCATGGTCAGAGGGCAAAACGATACCAGCCTGTTTTAGGGCAAAGTGGATGAGAAATAGAGACAGTGGGGTAGGATCTGATCAGTGACTGATAGGGAAGAGAGAGGAGCCAGCCAGGTCTGCACACCTGGACAGCCAGTGTTCGTGCGCACCAAACAGGCACTCAGACGAGTCCAACATTTCAGGGTCAAGACCAAGACTGCATTTCCCATGTCAACCCTGCCCAAGATCCTACCACAGCACCTGGCCCGCAGTGGCTCACAGACCAATGAAAATAACAAGATCATGGCAAATGAAGCAGATTGGAAGCCCTGGGGTTGCAGAAACTTCAAGAGCACAAGCGGCATGCACAGGGCCCAAAGGCGACTGCTCCTGTAGACAAAAGTACAACTCTGGACAGTCAGAGGCTAAAACACAGGCTTTGAAGCCTAGACCAGATTTCAGGGTTATTTCTACCGCAAAGAGACTCCGAGCTGCTGTGGTTACCCGGCACACTGGAAACCTCCACTGCCCTGTGTACTCACACCATTGCATCTCAGGAAGCACTCGCCCCACCACCTGTGTCACAGCTCCACGCAGAGAGACAGAGCAGAGAAGGCACACTCAGGCCCCCTGGAATTAAGAAAGTAACACTGCTACCCAACCAGGTGAAACAAGTTGCATAGCTAAAGCTATGTAACACACACTGTAAAGTAGTTTCAACCAAGGCATTTCCAAGTACTTCAAAGGGGAAATAAATGGAACTGTGGACAAGGTTTACTTCCAGAAGGAATCCCAGTGCAGAGCCATCGGAAGAGTGTGGAGGACTCTTAATATGTGTGATAACCCTGATGCCCTGGGAAATCCTTCAACCTTATTTAAATCGCAAAAAATTGAGCAAGCAACGCTCATGCCTTAAATGCTGAAATAGGGACATGCAACCTACATGCGATTACTCTGTATCGCGCAACTCAAGCAAGTAGAAAAGGCAAAGAAACTGGCTAACGGCGTCACACCTGGGCAGCCTCACCTGAGGCCACTGCGGCCTCCACCTGCCTCCCCAGTTCACTGCCATCCACTCCTGTCAGCCTCTAGGACACCCAGCTTGCACAGACCTTTGAAGGCCCTCTAGGCTGATGTGTAAATATTTTAAAATAAAGCTGTATGTACTTACGCTTTAGAAGATGCAACAAATAGTTCTTAATTCGGGAAGTGCTATAGCCAAGCTTTTAACTACGGCAAAACGATGTGCCTTAGGTTCATTTCTGCCCAGGATTTAAACACTCTGTAACCTCACTCTACCCACAAATCACTTCTCACTACAGTATCACTAACGGATAAACTGTATCACTCATCTTCTAAAGGGGCTTTCTGGGAGTAAGAAAAAGTTACTGTTTTACCCTATGCCTCACTGATGCTCCTCGCAACACTCAAAATATGCTGCAGTTGGGTCTACGCGAAACCACACCCATGCGCGCCTCCCTTTGACAAGGAGTCCCTAACTTTCCTGGTGGGGGCCCAGAAAGTGCCCGGTGCCCTTGTCAGTCTCAGGAGGAGGAAGGGGGCTTGTAGCGAATCAGGACCCCGGCCTGGAGCACTCACCCCTGGATGCCCGGGCTGTACGCGCGGCTCTTCCACGGCGTGCCCGGCCGCGGCGCCTGGGCCCCGGGGCCCCCGCCGTCCAGGGTGGCGGCGCGGCTGCCGGACAGCAGGTAGTTGAGGCCGTAGGTGCTGGCCTTGTTCTCGCGTTTCCGGCGGCCGGGGTGGAACTGATGCTGCAGCGGGGGCGTCGGTGGGGAGCCGGCGGGCTCGGGGGCGCGCGGCCCGGGAGTGCCGTCGGCGAAGCTGAAGAAGGCGGCGCCGCCGCTGCCTCCGGCCCGGCCGATCGAGGCGCCGCTGGATGACGACGAGGAGCAGCCGGGGCTCTCGGTGCCCGACTCGGCGTTGGACGAGGACGACGAGGACGACGACAGCGACGGCGACTTGTGCAGGCGGCGCGCGCCCTCGGCCGCGGGCCCGAGCGCGGAGAGCAGCGCGGGAGGCGGCGCGGCGGGCCCGGGCGCAGGCGGAGAAGCGGGCGGCGCGGGCCCCGGCTCGGGCCCTCCCCGCTCCCCTCCGCGTCCTCCTCCCGCGCCGCGCCCGGTCGAGCCCGCCGCGGCCGCCGGGTCCAGCGCCGGCGAGTTGAGGCAGAAGTAGGACGCGAAGCCCGCGCCTCCGCGGCCCACGCCCTGCGAGGTCTCCCAGATCTGCATCCACAGCGCATTGGCCGGGCCCTTCTGCTCAGGCTGTATCCAGGCCACGCGCGGATCCATCCACGCGCCGCCCGCGGGCCCGGCGCTCCGCCCCGCCGCGCGGACGGACGGGCGGACGGACGGAGGAGCGGCCTCGGCGCGGCTCGGGACCGGCGCGGTGCGTCCGAGCCGGTCCTGTCCTCACGCGGCGCGGGGCGGGCGCGGGGCCGGCGGTGGTGGTGGTGGTGGCGGCGGCGGCGGCGGCGGCGGCGGCGTTGCACTCGGGCCGCGGGCAGAGGCCATGGATGGGCGGGGACGGCGAGGGGGCGGGGACCGTGGAGGTGCCACCGCCCTCAGTCACGCCCGCGCCGCCCGCTCCGTGCTCCGCGGCAGCGAAAAGGCGGCGGCGGCGGCGGCGGCGGCAGGGCGCGGGGGCGGAGGGCGCCGCCGCCTCCGCTCCGGTGAGGGGCGGGAGCTGCAGGACCGCGCGGCGGTGGGGAGCGCGGCCTCCCTCGCGGGCCGCGGCGCAGTGCGCACGCGCGGCCGATTTCAAATCCTCACTAGACAGCACCGCCTTGGTTACCGCGCCTGCGCGCTGTGCGGCTCGGAAAGCGGAGCGACTGGGAGGGGCCAAGGGAGTAGGTGGCGACCACTGTAGACCCAAGCTGGGCCGCCCGGAGGGCACGCCGCAGCGCTCTGGCTGAACATGCGCACATGCGTACTGGGGGGACCGGAGTCCTGGAGGCTGCCGGGCCGCACTACGCGTGCGCAGAATCCTGTCCGTGGTCAATGGAAGTTTCCCGCATCCAGATGCAGGCGGCGGGGCCGCGTGGTGGTTCCTTTCCCAGAGTGCTGAGGACTGGGCTCGAGGGAAGAACTGTAACCAGCACTACAAAAGAGAACTTTAAAAGTTAGTTTGGGTTTGTAAAGAAAAGCAATTCCTCCAGGCTTCCTCCTGTGGCTCACATAACCAACTCCCTCCTTCCTCAGCCCGAGAAGTGACAGAATAGGCAGATGCCAGGCACGGGAGCCAGAGCCCGGCTCCTCTCCACAAGAAGGGGTCCGCGAGCTTAAGGTCGCTAGAAATGATAAAGCAGGCCTGGAGAGCTGCGCTATTATTCTGCACTTCCATGCACACACCCCATTTCTTAGCATAGACGACCCCTACCCCATCTGTACCAGCAGGGATAGCGATTTGAGGCACACAGGCTCTTCCCGCACCTCAGAGCTAGCTTTGTATAAATCCTCTCACCCTTTTTACCAAAATGTATGGCCTCCTCTGATTTGGTCAGCAGCAAGCAAACGAACCTAAGTTTTTGAACCTAGAAGCAGGTAATAATAGTTTTGGCGAGCCAGCCAGAAAGTAAATCCTGCCGCCTGAGAACCGTTCATCCCAGCAGGCACTTGGGAAAATGGCCTGACAGTTCCATTAGCTGGCTTAACCCAGGGTCAGGACTCCAGGGATATCCCAGTGACATAGGGGAAATAATAGACTCCCAACCTGCTAGATGTCACATGCACCAAGTTCCTGTTCCCCAAAATTGGAGAATGAACTCTAAGGAATAACGGAGGTTAAGAGTATGAAAACTTTGAGAGAGATAGCTTGTGAAAGGCAGGAGGGAACTCAAAAGTGGGTTGGCAAGGGGCCTACTTCTCAAAGGAGGTTTTACAGAGCAAAATTACCGAGTAGCCACAACATGGGTCAAAACTATGATCACCCAATAAGATCAGCAGTATAGCTGCGTAGGTAATGTTGATCCATTGGGGAAGTAGGCGATGAAGCAAATGTGTGTGGCAAGAACAAAGACCATTTTAGGAAGGCATGGGTCAGGAGGTCCTGGTTACCCACCTGGGTAACTGATGTCCATCTAGACTTTATTGGATCAGGTGAAATCAGTTATATTATACTCTCTACATTATTGCTTTCCCTTAGGAACACGTGTAAGCCTGGTCATTTCAGCTTTATCTTGAGGCCTGGCCTTTGACAGATGCGCCTTCACTCACAGTTGTGATGTGTTATCCTCTGCACTGATTCCCTGTCTGACTGCTTATAATATTTTTACTTAATGTAGCCAGCTATAATACCAGCAGTTGCTAGGGGCATGCTTATATCCCAGGGGCTCCTACCTTTTCTGTTCATGACATCAGCTGCCTATAAGTGCATTTGCTGGTGAAAGGAAAAAGTTGTCTGGAAAACTAAAGAGTTCAGCCTGGTTTCCCACCGGCAAGTGCACTCCAGGGATCTACTACTCCCTTGAATCCTCTGAGGTTGTTCATTTGGATAGGGTAAAGACGTCCACCTTTGGGGGCCGTTTTGACCAACTGTAGGTCATTTTGGGACACTGACTAGTATGAGAAGAGATTATGAACCAGGCAAAATTTTCCAGGCATTTGTTTTGGAGTACTGTATTTTTTTTATTTATTTTGGTTTGCTTTCTTTGCTTTTGTTTCTTTTACCTTTCACCTCTTATAACCACCTTTATTCCAGGGCGGACAGCAGGGTTTCAGTACTTCCTAGAATTATATAAGTCATTTGAGGCTTCAAGCCATTCTGAGGATTGTTCATGAATCAGTATAGAGTTCAAAGTTCTTGAACTATTTGATTGAGAGATTTTTAAGAGACTACAGTAGTGGCATGTTTAAGTAGCTCTGTTGTACATTGTCCAGGAATGAAAGTGTGTGTGCTAGTTTGCAACTCCCTAGAAAATGTTAGCTGCATGTAACTTAGTTAAGAGTGATTTTATTGTAATACAGCACGGTCTGTATAACTGAAAGTGCACTCTGATTTTAAGTAACTGTCCTTAAGGAGATTCTGTGGAGTAACTTTGTTCATGAAAATATCCATAGCTGCTTTTCATGCCCTTTCCTGGATTAGTAAGAAACCCAAATGAGAGCCTTCTGCATCCACTGACAGCTACTTTGCCTATGTTGATGAGTGCATTTGGGTTGAGAGTTCCCCTTGTTTGGGGTAACAGTCTTTGGTTCGTTTTAAGCTGGTTATGTTTCAGTCTGTTTGTCAAAACTCTCTGAAAATTGACTTTGGTCCCATCACTTCCATTCTTTAACTGGAAAAAATGAAGAAATTTGACTAGAGATGGCTTGCCTTTATTTCTCTGGTTTTTGTTTTGCTTGGTTTTGGTTTTTTGCTTTATTTTTCCATATTAGAGGTCTTAAGCAATAAAACCAGAATAAGATACATAGACTTCTGACCCACTATGTTTAAGTTTTAGCACATTAAGAAAAATGTTTTACAATCTGGAGCAAAAAGCTTTTAAGTTGACTAAGACCTATCACAAGTGAATGTGGCGGTCAGGGGGAGCCTGTAAGAAATTCAAAGTCAGTCTAACTGGGCAAACAACTCCTTTTAGATGTGCATTTCTCACCTTGCTTCAACCAGGAATCCTAACTCCAGACGGGCATATTTAGGGTTGAATATTGCTTAGGAGTATAAAAAGAAAACTCCTGCATATAGTGTAACATTTTAAAAGCCGATAAATGATAAATTTAAGTCTTTGTTTTTTGCATGTGTGCCCATGCACATGTATGTTTTGTAGGTAATATTGTACATCATTTGGATGGTACCAGATTAATCTATAAATAAAAGCACTCAATAATTAAGCAAGTATAAATCCAAATGCCTCTTTATTCACATGACTTAATGAAATGTTTTGAAATATGTAACGAAGGTGTCCTCGAAACTGTTAACATCCATTTGGCCTGTGTTAGTCAATCAGAATTATATTTTACAGCTCAGTTTAGGGAAAAATTTCAGTTTTACAAAGGTTCTAAAAAATATCACAGAGCATAAATTGACTACTGTAAGTCCTTAATTTATGAACGAGTTCCATTCTGGGAGAACACGCCTAAGTCTAGCTCATTCATAAGTCTGACAAAATGACTCTTATACACCTTTGACACAAATATGCAGTGTGCACTGCTTTGCCCTCCCTACTGTCCCCTGCACAGCACCACTGCTCCTCCTTCTGCTTCCAGACTTCCGAGCTCTGACTGAGCACCAAAGTACCGTGCACTATTGCGCTGTGCAGCAAGCACCCAGCAACACAGCTGTGCCAGTGCCCAGCAGACACACAAGCTACTTCTCTGATTTGTGTGCATCTACAAGTGTTTAAAATTTGAAGTCCACTCATATCTGTGAAAGTGTGCAACTCAAATGTTTATAAGTTGGGGACCTGCTGTATAATTAACATTTTTAAGTTTGTTAAAATCATAAAGATGCTTGGGACTCAGTATTCAGTTACACATTTGTGGAGTATCACCTAGGCGACTCTCCTTTTTAAAGAGGAGCAATTGCCTCTGTTTTAGCTGACCCTGACCCTGTTTTCATGTATTGATGTGTACTGAGCTGGCTAGGACTTTTCCTTATCCTTGCAATTAACTTTAAGCAGGGCATATGGGTCTAGCCTAGGTGCTGATGGTAGTCTTTGGAGATGGCAGGCGTGTTTCCCCAACCCCCTGTTGCTCTCTCGAGTGAGCTGGAATGAGGCAGGGTGTGTGAGCCAATGCTCCACGCTGTAGCTGGGATGGAGCCTTGGTAACAGAGGCTATGACTTCCTGGGCTTCAAAGGTTATACATCAGAGCTGAAGCACTGACCTCAAAACAGATACTGTCTCAATTCAGTTATGCAGATTACTCCTGCATATCCCTCTCTCTGCATATGGCAGAGGTGATTTCAAGCCTCCTATCTAGTATTTCCCGCCACTCTTATAGTCACTCATCCTCAAGCCACTCCCTTCTTCACAAATGGGTAAAATCTGGGTTCTGTCCTGGGTTGAGGCCTTTGTTCAGGATAGCCATCATCATGGACGGACTCAGGACCCTGTGGCTCCCCGTAACTACACTTATGCCTTAGTGTCTTTATTCTCACCACGGGTTACACTGGAAGTGGTAGATTGGAATTAATTCGCTAGAATTCCAATACCTTTTCATGGGATTACAAATGTAAACTTCCTGGGCTGTGAGGAAGACTGGGAAGGGTTCTGTATACACACTGAGAAAATGGGACACACATATTAACATAGTGTGGCTGGACATTCTTTTATTTAAGAGTTTCCATTGTTTAGCTTCTCAGAAAAATGTTAAGTAGCAATCTTCTAGCAGTAGAAAGGGTCCTAGGCAGTGTTTCCCTAGATCAGTTAAAAGAGCAATGCTTTATAGCAGGAATGGCTGTTCCCCTTGAGAGCTTCCACACGAAGTCTACAAGAAGGAATAGACAGTTTTGTCTTATGCATCAACTGTGTCTGAGTCAACACTGTCCAGCCACGTGGTGCTGGTTCCTAAATCTGTAAAACAGCTGGGTGCATGTTCTCGTGGGTGATAACATCCTCAACTCTGAATGACAAAGGAGGATAATGTGACATCATTTCCCCTGTGGTTTGCAGATCTTTCCAGATTGTCTGAACCTTGCCACTCTCAATGCCTGTGACTAGTGAAGTTTCTGTTATAGTCTTCTGCATGGATTCACATGTGGACGTCCTCATTACCCAGGATAGGTTGCTTTGGGTGACATGAGAATGTGGTTAGAAAATAATTCACTGGGGTCAGCGTAAATATTCAAATTCAAAATCCCCAGAAAATCTCTGAAAGATTTTAAAGTAGCATTCTATTGTAGCACATGTAGATACAATTCCCAGACACTGAATTCAACTTTTGAGAGTTATTTTTCCTTAACAAAAAATTGTTTCAAGACATTGTGTTTTTAGGTCTAGTTAAAAATAAGCATTAAAGAGTAAATCTCAGTGACTGACATGGTATCTGTTTGTCATTTTAAAGCAAGAGTTGGTACAAAGGAAAAGAAAGTCTTTGGTGTGAAGAGTTACGGGTTATGACTTACCTGGTCTGTTAATGAGTTTGTGCTGCCTAATGCTAATAGTTTTAAAAGATGCTAAAATGTTTGCTTGCTTCTCTGTAATAGATAAATTGCTATTATTTTGCTGTCTTGTCTTTGCTTAAATTAGATACTTAAAATTAGTTATTTTAAATCACTTTGTTTTTACAGAAAAGCCTCATAAAGATCAGAAACAAAGATTTTAGAGTCTTTCCATTTCAAGTATGTTATTATATGTTCTTTTCTAGATGTACTGTGATTATGTCTATATATGACACAGTTTGGGATACAAATATGAGTTAATAATACAAGTTAATAATACTGATAACTTATATGTGGGGTAGCATGCTTTTGAAATAAAGTAAAAGTTATGTCTTGTATTAACATATATTAATCATATATGTTAATAGAATAACTTTTGAGTAAACACTTCTAGTTAGAGACATTTCTAATTAATTTGTTCTAGGAAAAATATTTTTTAAAGAATTACAATATAATAGATAATATTAGTATCTTTGTTTAAAACAACAAGATTTAGGATATTGATCTGTTCTTAGTAAAATTACAGCAACACTTTTTTAAAAAGAAATTTTAAATTTGTAGAGATAATTTCTTATGTTGTCTACTGATTTGTTATTGTTAAATATTTAGGAAGTTTAACTCTTAGGAAGTTCGTATTTACTTGAATATCTATTTAAAATATTGTTTTACAATTCTAGTTACATAAACTACTATTATGTGATTTTTCTCTTATTTTAAAAATGCAATTTTCCCGTTATAATGCACTCTTGATTATTGTCTTAATATACTATAAAGATAAATTGTTTTGCTAAATTATGGTTATAGTCATATAACTGCCAAGAGCCACATTCCCCTTGGTAGTTAAAGAGACAACCTTGCTCAAACATGTGTTCTTAGTTGGTAAAATAGGTGTTAATTTTTGCACATTGTGTTCAGAAATGTGTACAGTTCTGCAGTGTATACAAGAAATCCTAAAAGTGATACTGAACTGTGCTTCTTGTTCTTGACTTTAGTAAATTGTGTGCTTTGGTCAAATGGTAATTTACATTGGTTTACAAGAGTAGAGGACCCTTAAATGTTTGCTTGATACACTTTTCTGGCAGAACTAAGCTTACTTCACAGAAATATTGACTTTCTTTTAGTTCAAGTCTACCATACAGACTGGATTTACTTTGCTCTTATTGGTTCCTTTTGTGTTTGCATGTCAGCTTTGTAACTGTCAAGGTTCAAATGTTTTGCCAGGCATGGGAGTGTACACCTGTATCCCAGCACTCAGGAGGCTGAGGCAAGAGGATCTCCATGAGTTTGAGGCCAGCCTGGACTATATAGTGAGCCCCTGTCTCAGAAAAACAAAAGGAAAGCAAAAACAAACAATCAAAAATGTTCAAATGCCTTAGCATACTGACTACAAAGTAGACAGGACTAAACTTCACAATGGCTCTCCATCAGTGATGGTGAACCCTTTTAAGCTTTCAGTGCTACAGTCCACTGTGGCATATGTGCCATTGGCTCACCACCATTGCTTGAGATAAACTCGGCCTGAAAGCCCCTCTCTCTAAGTCTTTGACATTGTTCAAATTTGACAACAAGGGCTCAGGAACTAACTCTAGTCATCTGTCACACTCCTCCCACGTGGCCCATGCTCTGACCCACCGTCTCCTGAGAAAGCCACCTTGGCACCCAGGGACAAGGCCACAGAAGGTTAATCGGCTAGAGCTTCAGAAAAGAGGAAAATGGGGCTGGGGATGTAGCTCACTGGCATAAGCGCCTGCCTGGGAAGGGCAAGGTCCTGAGTTCAATTCCCAGTTCTGCCAAAAAAAAAAAAAAAAAAAGAACAAAAAGAGAAAAATTCACATCGAAGAGTCACCTGAGTTTCAAAGCCACCAAAATGAGTACAGCAGCAGAGACTGTGACACGGGATCCCATGCACAGTTAGTTGTCTAGAAGCAGAAGCCCTGCCCTTCAAGCAGGCATAAACATGGCCATCTCCCACTGTGGCTTGGTGCTGTATTTGACGTCACAGTTTTTGGTGATGCTTTTTGAGACCTAAGCATCCAGCTTCCCTCTTCACTGTCCTTTGGCCGCCTTTGATGGACTCTGTGTGCTGGTCCCACACGGAACGGTCAGCCTGACGTGTGGCATGTTGAGGCCCTCCAGATTGAGGGCAGAAATAAGCAAGGGAGATGCTGTAACCAGCACTGCAAAGTGGATATTTTTTCTTTTCTTTTCTTTTCTTTTTTTTTGGTACTGGGAATCAAACTCACAACCCTGCACTTGCCAGGCAGGTGCTGTGCTTCTGAGCTATATCTCTGGCCCTAAAATGGAATCTTAAAATTTAGATTTTTTTTCTTATAGAGATAGGCAAGTTCTCCAAAATTCCTCCTACTTAGCATATAACATCCCAGCCTCTCCTCAGCCCAAAGAGGTGAGAGAATATGCAGAAGCAGAGGAGGCTGGGCCTGAGATCCTTTCCACAAAAAAGAGGAACAACCAAAGATGGCTGGAAGGGGTGAGGCAAGTGTGGACATCTGCAGTGTCTCCCTGTGTCTCTCTCCCCTCTGTTCTTCACAAGGAAGGACTCTACCCCCTTGTGCAAGGTAGTGATTTGAGGCAGGTGGGGCCCGTTACCTCCTCAGTGCTAGCTTTGCCCTTTACCAAAATGTCTGGCCACCTTCATTCTGGTCAGCAGCAGGCAAACAAACCTGAATGTATAAATCTCAGTTGCCAGTGGCCCTGCAGGACAGTGCATGGCTGAATCTCCTTCCAGTGGGCCTTCTGTGTCCTCTCTCTGTGCAAAAGCAAGGTAAGCTTTCAAGTTGGAGCCCCAGTTCAGCCTCACCATGAACACCCGCCAGTAACTCACCCTGGAGAAACAGCTCATAAGTGTGGCTGCAGGACCCACAGCTGCCCGAAGGTGCCGGCCATGCAGCTGCAAGGTCCCACACAGACACACCATCCCGGGTGCATGTACCTGCCTGCAACTCTCTGTGCCCAGCCTCAAGGCCCCAGGGTCCAGTCCTATTCCTTCTAAGCAGAACAGAGCAAGGCCTTTATAGTGGTGTAGTCTAAAAGCTGTCCTCCAGGTCTACATCTCAGATGAGCAAATGTCCTTCAGTACTTTACACTTTGAGTACTGCACTAGCATGACAAATTTATGCACTGCATGCTAAGGCCTTTGGGCAAGTGCTGTTAATAGAAAATCAAATGTTTCAGCACAGACTTTTCTAAGCACCTGTATATTGTACTTATGCAAATTATGACCAAGGGTTGGAACATGTGTGTTCAATAAACTATGGAAAATCACAAGCAAGTGAGAGAGGCGTTACTGTGGAGCACTTTGCATCCAGTGGTTCAAGCCAGAACCCTTGAAGTCATACCTGGCTGTCCTGCCAGAAACACTCAGCATCAAAATGCTGCCTTCTCCACTTTGCCCTCCCAACCACCACTCCTCCTAGCCTGCCTTAAAACAGCACCTACTCCTGGTCCCCAGGTGCCAGTATTCTGCCCTCCCACAGGTGCCCACTCAGCAGCCAGAGTGACCTTATAAAGAGAAAAGAGTAGCACCCTCATGACTACATCTTAAACAGGTAACACCTGCAAAGGCCTTGTTTCCAAAAAAGGTCACGTTCATAGGCACCTGAGGTAAGGACTGCAGTATATCTCTGGGGGGTATGACTGTCCCCACAACACCCTCACCTATTTATCAAGCAGTGGTGTTTCCCCCACTGCTTAGGATGACCCCCAAGAAGAGGAATTCGTGTCCTCTTCTCAGCTCTGTGAAGCTCCAGGACTATCAGGCACAGGGGACTCGGTCTTCTTGGCTGAATGACTATCAGTTGATTAGCCCATGGGTATGAACTGGAATGACCACCTTTGCAGCATGCAGGATCTATTACACAGGTTGTCATTGTTGACACCTCCCAACACTTGACCTTTTTCCTACTGCCTCATGCTCTGTCTTTGCTGATTGCCTTTCGCTGATCCACTTAACTTGATTCATGAGCCAGCAGACATGTTGTAATTAGAGCTAGGGTTTTGTTATTTGTGCATTTGCCCATAGGTCTTTCTGTGCGAAGTAGAAGCAATACATTTCTTAATGTAGATCAAGAAACAATACTGGAAGTAAAATGTGGTCTTGGAGATCCTGGGCAAGGAAGGTCTTCCTCTTTGTTCAGTATTTTCTCCAAGGACACCTAGCCACTTTCCTCCCTCTCTCTCTCTCAATCTCTCTCTTTCTCTCTCTGTCTCTGTCTCTCTCTCTCTCTCTCTGTCTGTCTGTCTCTCTCTTTCTCTCTCCCTCTCTGTGTCTCAATACTGGAGGAAGGATAATGTTAGAGATTATCCTATGGTTTCATTGATTTGTTCCTATAAAAACATTGTTTACAAAGTATATTCAGTAGACCACCCATTCCAGAATCAGCAATGCTGGCCAAATTACGAACACTTGGAGCTTACCCAGTCTTGTACTAAAACTCTAGGGATAACCCCAAGAATCTCTATTTTAAGCAATCCCCTGAGAAATTCTTAAGCAAAGTGAGGTTTGAAAACCTCCACTTAACCAGGGTTCCCAAACTTAGTTGTTCACAGGTGCTGAAAAGATAACATAAGTAAGTGAAAAAAATCTAAGTGTGCATTTATCAGTCAGCCACTGTTGGTAACGGTCACCCCCAGACCCCTTCTGCAGCTCCAAGTCAGACACAGTCAGTCTTGCCGCTGACAGTGGGTAAGCTGCAGTGGACTGCCCTGGGTTGTCACACACAGATGTCTGGCACCTGGGAGGTCAGCATTGACTAGCTACAGGCTAGCCTAACTTGTTCTCAAGGTGACTGAACAAGACAAACAAACCTGTGTAGGCACAGAGCTGAAGTGCCATCTCTTCACCATTCTGTGAGCCAAAGTGAGAGGGAGAGCCTGCACAGGGGCCAGCTGTGGGAATCACCTCCCCCTGCTGATGGAAGCAGCTGTGGTTGCATCATGAAGGCTGTGGGACGCTGGACACAGCACTGTGCTATCCCTGCTCTCCTCTGTCTTTACACTGTGCTCTCTGTGTGTGTCTCTCTGCATCCTCTTCTCATGAAGACAGCAGTCAATGGGCTGAAGGCACATCCTAAACCCAGGGTGAGATCCTCTCCAGATCTTTGACTAATAACATCTGCCAAGGCTGTATTTCTAAACAAGGCCATGTTTTGAGGTTCAGGACAGTGTGAAATTGAGAGGATACTACTCACCTCCTATAAACATGGGTTTAACCAGAAACGGGAGCTTATTTTACTCCAGTTATAACAAATCCAGAGACAGAACACTGCCAGCATGATGGTCCACTCTAGGATATCCACACTGAGCCATATGGAACTCCCTGATATCAGCCCTGTATCCACACTCAAGGCAGGAGAAGAGGTGGGAGGAGCAATATCTGTTCTGGATGACCCTTATTAGTAGTAAAGCAAGAATTTTCCAGGAAACTTCCCACATTAGTTTTCTCCTTACATCTTGTTGAGTAGAACTTGTTCTACGGCCACCCTTAACCACAAAGGAAGGCTGGAAAGTTGAGAGGGAAGCCAGTTGTGAGCCATTTCTACCCTGAGCATGGGCATATGGTCATGCTAAAAATCTGGGCTCTATTAGCAAAGAAGAAACCAGGGGTGTGTGTCACTAGGCCCAGGGCCTGCCACACCAGTCTCTTCTGAATTTGGTGAATGTGAGTCTTTCTGGAGTCTGTTCTGCCAAGTCCAGACTTCTGGTCAACCTTGAACAGCATGATCCCACCAGGATAACACGGCCCTCTGATTTCTTGTCAAGGTAGGGGTTCATAATAGGGGATGACTGTGCTGCATTAGTTAGGGATCTCTAGAAGAACAGAATCAATAGAAAATATGTGTATGATTACACAATAATTTATTAGATAGGATTGCAGGCTCAGAAGTGGGACAGTCCACAATAACCATCTGTGAACTGGAGATAGAAGAAACAGTGGTGCTCAGTCCAAGAAGATGGAAGCCAAAGAATGAGGGGAACCAAGCATGCAGCACAGGTCCAAGGTCAAAGGCCTGAAACTCACTGCTGAGTCTGCACTGTTAGGCTGAAGCAACTGGAGGCCACTGTCCAAAGGTTATGGCAAAGACTGTGGCTCTTCCAAAATGGCACACTTCCCTTTTCTTTCCAACCAAGCTACAAGCCTATTAGTCAAAGCACCCACATCTAGGGTGGGTCTTTCCCCACTATGCTGGCCTGCATGTCAGTCACTCAGAACTGTGCTGCACTAAACTGTTAGGCAGTTCCTAACTCACTGGAGCTGACATACTATCATTAACAGTCATACCTGTCTTTGTGAGGATGCTTGAAATGTCTGGAGACATTTCTCATCACCAGGGCTGGGGATTGTTGTGTCTCTTCCCTGTGTCAGGTGCACACATCGTGACCAACGCAGTGTCAAGTGTAGAAAACATAGAGATACGTGGGGGGAAAACCTGGGAAGAGACCCAGTAGGTGCTATAGCACTGATCCCGGAAGAGGCAGAGAATTCACCTAAGAGAAAGAGTATTCCAAGCAGAGGCCCAGCAAGACAAGAGAGAACACAAATGCCCGTGACGGTGGCTAGAACCCATGCGAGGCCGCAGAAATCTAACCAAGTGGGGGACATTAGACATGGAAAGACTAGGTGTCATGTTACAAGCACTTCAGTGGCTCCATTTACATCTTTAAAGATTTACATCAAGGGGTTTGACTTTAGAAGCTGTAGTGGTTAAGGCAGAATGTCTACCTGATGGGCTTTGGGATCCTCCTAGAGTAGTAATGGCAAACCTTTTAGAGTTTTCAATGATAACAATACCCCACTGAGGCACATGTGCCACAGTTTCACCACCACTAGAGAGGATTGGTAGAGCACTCTTCAGGTGGTGCCTAGCACAGAGATAAGGCTTTCAGGTTTATAACCAGTCTCCATCTCTTTCTCTTTGGCACTGTTCCTCTGCTCTGCTCCCCAACCACCATAAACTAAGGTACTTTGCTCCACCGTGTTCCTCTGCTATATGTTTCTGCCTTGGGGCCAGCTAATCATGGACTAAACCCCTTGAAACCATGAGCCTAGTTAAAGTTCTTTAAATTGTGAGTATAGCATATTATGTTCAGCAACACGATAACTGATGCATATAGGAGCCCACTTTGCCTTAAAAGGCAGAACTGTGGAATTATGAGGGGCAAGGATGAAGGTGCAGATAAAGGCTGGGGGGACATGGCCTCTGGACAGAAGTAGAAAATCAGTAGCAGACACAGCACTGAGTGAGGAAAGGAGTGAGAAGGTAAATTAGGGCCAGTAGCTGCCACTGCTCTAAGAAACAATCTCAAACCAGAGTGATGTGACATATTAAGAGTCTGTTTCTTATCCTCAGCCCAGGCCAGAGTGGGTCCATGACAGGCCTAGGGAGGGAAGGCATTCCCCTGCTTACTGGAGCCCAGGAGATCCCTGCTAGTGCTCTGCAGAGGCCAGCAGAGGAGAAAGAAGCAGGGAGGTGGGGCTGCGGGAGGCCTGGGGCCAGGTCTGGGACAGCCAGTGCATCACTGGCACCCAAAGTGGAGCTGTGGCCTCACCCGAGGAAGGTGGGAAAACATAGTCTAGCTGACAGCCCAGACAAACAGGAACTGGGTCTGGCTAACACAGAGCTCTCACTCTGCCACAAAATGTTTAGGAGGTAAAATTATTGGCGCTCTGTAATTGATTCAACATGAAGGAGGAAAAGAGAGACGACAGCTCTGAGTTTCCACCCGGGAGGCATGGGCAGGGTGGCTGGGAGGGCAAAGGCGGAAGCTGCCCCTTGCACAGGACCACGGGCTATCTCGTAGAGGCCCCATAACAGCACTTGACACTGAATGCAGGTCTCACTGCATGACCTGCACTCCAGTTACGAGAAATGCTTCCTTTGTATATATTTACAAATAGATACATACTGCCAGGCATGGTGGCACATGCCTACAATCCCAGCACTTGGGAGGCTGGTGCAGGAGGACAGCTGGGAGTTTAAGGCCAGCCTGGGCTACAAAGTGAGACTGTCTCAAAAAATAAATAAATAAATAAAAGTAGATCATTGTGATCAAAGTAAAGGGACAAATAAGTTGAAAGCAAATCAGGAAAATTCTCATTTCTCAAGTCTTGCTCCCTCACTCAGTTAAGACTCCTCCCTCCTTATCTGTCTGGCTGTCTGGCTTTGGTCTGAGCCAACAGCAGGGAGCAATTACTGAGTGTTTACTCTGCACACCAACTGCTTCAGACACCACCGCCACTAGACGCTTCCAGCAATGCCGTCCAGCAGAGTTCACTGTCCTTCCAGCTGAGGTCAGCGTCTGGGTGACAGTCCACCCCTCACCTCTTGGCCATCGTGGAAGGACTGAGCCAGCCGTGACTCACACAGGTGAGCAGCTCATGGTGAATAAATGCAGTGTGTCTGTCTCAGGGAAATTTTGCAGAAAGCTCCCTCTGTTTTCAGGATGTGTAAACAGGGCACACAGCCCATTCTCAACGTCTTTTCCTCTTGCGGGTGGTATGGTGGTGCCAGTTGGCCTGACCATAATCCCTGGGTGTCCAGGCTGTGCAGCCTCAGCCAAAGTGGCCAACTTCTCCAGCCTCCTTTTTCTTGTCTGAAGGATAGGGATCATGCTGGTAACTCATCTCTGGGATGATAAAAGGTTAAATCTGTGAGGTACGTGTAAGAATGGCCACCTCTGAGTACCTTTCCTTCATGGGTGCTAGCGACTGGCATTTTTCTGTGGTTCTTAGGAAGCTTGCAGGGGTCTGCTGTCTCTTTCTCTGACTGAGGTAGGAAAGTAGTCAACAGATCATTTTCTGCTCCTGGTTCAAGTTGCTGCTTGTCACTAACAGGAGGAACAAGCATTCTCTCTCGGGAACTAATTTCTAGTTTTTCTGTGTCCCTCTTTCTCTCCTGTCCAGCCCCTTGGATAACTGTTATATTGCTCAAGCCAAGACCTGGGGGAGGCACTGGGGATATCTCTATGTCCTTGCTAAGCAATCCCTTGGGTTATTAGCTTCTGTATGTGACATTTAACAACCAGAGTGAGAACAGTCTGCTGAACCCCAGGGGCAGTGGTGGCCATGCCATGGCTGGGTTTATGTCTTTGAAAGCTCTAAAAGTTTCACTATCACTACCCTGGGGGAAGCTGCCTTGGGCTGGGTGTCATGTGTCACCTTGTTCTGACTAAGAGAAGGGGAAGTTGGCAATGGAGATAAAATCGGTACCTTCTGCTGGATAGTTCTCTGCGCCCCAGGGCAAGGGAACAGGTGTGGAGACAGACAGGAGGTGGTGATGCCCCCCTTGGGGGAAGACAGTCCTCAGAGGTGCCAGGAGTCACAGAATAACCATGGGACCAATGGGATTGAGGTAAGAGAGGAAAGGGCCTGCCCAGCTCTGCAGACTGAGCAAAGGATGAAGGTTCTCTGTCCTGATTTGGGGGACACTGGGCAGAGCCCCCCTTACGATGTGTTAGGTGGGAGGCAGGCATTGCTTGGGCTGACCCGGGAGGCCAGCACTGGGAGCAGCCAGTCACCTGGGCAGGCTGGGCTGGGGCAAAGGCTGCATGGCTGGCTATTAATGGCACAGCCCTGGGTGCTGGGCAAGGACCAGGAGTGCAGGGGATGGCCTGGGCAGTGGCGAAGGCATGGGAGAGGCTGGCCATTTGTCTTTGTGAATTAACTTCACAGTGTCTTAAACCTGCCTTAAGATCAGCATAGACTGCTGGCAGATTTGTAAGATCAAGTCCCATTCAATAAAAGAAAGACATGGGCATTGCTGCACTAGGGAAACTGGCTCAAGTCTCTGCAGGCCTAAAAATAGCAAGTTTACAGACCTGCAAATTCTTTCCTGGTGACATTGGCCTGCACCACTGGCTGCCCAAAAGGCAAACAGAGCAGGCTGGACATGGTTGTCACTGGCCAGGAAGTTCCAGTGGTTGTTGTGCTGCCAGACACAAGCTTACAAGCTCTGCCATCAGTCTATGCTGATCTTAAGGCAGGTTTAAGACACTGTGAAGTTAATTCACAAAGACAAACGGCCAGCCTCTCCCATGACTTTGCCACTGCCCAGGCCATCTGTCTCCTGTGGTCCTGCAATCCACTAGGGGGTGTTGGGGACAGCCAGTGCCCTTTCCTTCTGCAACTTTCCTTCATCTTTTCTATGAATTTCAGTCACTGCACACAGGGGCTGGAGCTCCCATCCACAGTGACAGCTGCAAGACAAATGGCAGGTGGGACGGCACAGGGTGAAGACACTCTCAACACTCCTTTTGAAGAGGGATGATTGACCACCAATCTCCACCTGTGAGGAGCTGATTCATTATGAAGTCAGCTCAGGGTACTGTCTCAACTCACTGCCCACTGGGAAATGCCCACGGTAGAGCAGAGTACTAGACCAGCTACTGCCAACTCTCAAGTCTCTGGAGTCGGAGTAGCACAGGGACAGCTCAAGGGGCACATGGTGGTGAAAAGAACCAGCTAAGCTGGCTTTACTCTGAGACCTCCCAGCAGCCTACCCCAACCTGCTCTTCACCAAGGTACAGTAGCTTTTAAATGCAGAGGTAGGTGCTAAGGTAAGTCAGTGCAAGGTCTTCCGCTTTCCATGAACTGCACCTTTTGCACTCTAATTTGAGTGCTTGCTTCCAAGGCTTTGCTGGCTACTAAGAGGCCTCCTGATGGTAACAGAAGAAAGTGAACTTCAGCTGCAAGAGGCTCAGAGACATGGGGCACTGTGGGAGCTGTTTGAGGCTACTGCTCTGGATCTGGGCTCTGGCTGAGAGTGTATTCCAAAATCTGGTTTTCCAGGGAAGTAAGCTCTCCTCTCAAATCAGATTGCAGGAGATCTGTCACTTGGGGGCTCTCCATGTTCCCCTGGACCCTTTATAGACACCTGAAGGAAGATGCTTCAGGCTTGCACAGGAGGTCACATGAGCTTTCCCAGAGAAGGGAGTGTGGTCACCATGATCCAAGTCATGCCGTGTTCAGGCTGCACCACGTTACTTAAACATCATAAGTATAAATCTCTATAGAAGTCGCAGACCTCAGCTCTTGTCCCTGGCTCCGCTCCACAGCTTGACCTTGCTTCAGGACCCCCGCTGGAGAAGCAGCCTACATTAGTCACAGGGAAGGAAAGGGAGACACCACGGCCTCCATGGCTCTGTGCGTCTCAGCCCTGACCCAATACACACACGATGGGTCTGAGGTGCAGTACCTGAGCCAATAAATGGAGTGCCAGTTCTTGCCTCGGGCTGGCTAACTTCAGAAATCACCACTAACAAGTCCATTGCTTTTTGTTGCAATTGAATTATTTGTATCATCTTATGTTTTTGATGCAGAAAGAAGTGTGTATCATGGGATATGGATGCATATACACATAGTATCTTCTTCTTAACCTGCCCTGCCCCCTCCTCCCTCCTAGCTTCCCCCATCCGCAGATCCCCTTCCTGTCTCCACAAAGTCTCCCCCTGCTCCCTGTCAGCCTCTCATTGTAACAATGTGTAAGAAGTGTGGATGTTCTGACTTTTAAATGCCTGGAAACAAGAGAAAAGTCAAAATGTCAACATTTCACTGTGTCTGCGGTTGACTCTCTCGATTCCTGGATGAACTCATCCACCGCTGTATGCTACTCACTCCACAAGTCTACACAGCACTCTTTTCATGTGGCATGTGCAAGACACCCAGTAATGGAGAGCAAGGGCCCATCCCTGCGGAACTTCCCATCAGAGGGTCAGAAGGAGGACACAGGGTCAGACATGCGCAGTGGTTCCCAGCACCATCTCTGTCCCTGTGAACAGGAGCCAAGGCAAATCCTCTGATGCTATGATAAATTTCAGCATTGCCCACAATGTGTGCATTGAACAGAATGTGAGCTCATCCCCAGAACCTGGTGGAACTTGGTACTCTTCACCAACTGCTTTGTGGCAAGAGTATCTAAAGAATAGAAATAGCAAGCTGGGCATGGTGGTGCACACCTGTAATCCAAGCCCTCAGGAGGCTGAGGCAGGAGGATTGCTTCAAGTTCTAGGCCAGCCTGGGATTCAGAGTGGGTTTAAGTCCAGCCTGGACTGCATAGCAAGATCCTGCCTCAAAAAACAAAAAATGAAGCACAGAAATAGCAGAAAAGTGTACCATCCTCATGTGCATGGTATGAATGATTTTCTTTCAGGGTGTGATGTGTTTCTGCAGCTCCTTCCGCATCATGGTGGCCCAGTATCTCACTATGGACCTTGTGGGGTACTTGTCAAAGTCCCACCCTCTCCTCCTCTGCCTCCTGCTCTGGGTCCCAGATTTGCCACCCTCTCTCTGGCATGCTACCATGGTAACTCAGAACCCCTTCACCACAGTGGCTGCATCCTGCTGCCATGCTGCAGGGCCTGAACACTGTCCCCCTGCCTAGCAAATCTGTCCCCAAGCTGCCACTGGGATCTGACTCAGCCACCTCTGGGAAACCCTCTTCTTTCTTCTTTGTCCCTGGTCCTTTGACACATTGGCAGGATGTTATGAGTTCAGGACTTAGATTTGCACATTAGTTTGTTGTACCTGGGCACAGAAAGCATACCAACCCTGTCCACTCTTTATGTTCAAGCTCAGCAGAAACCATGGTGTCCAGTGCTCAGTTACTAGCCAAATAAAAGAACTGGCATTTAAGACCTTCCCTAGTGGGACCTCCAGGCCCAGACCAGCCTCACATTAGCTACTCACCCACGTGTTGGAATCCAAAATCTAAGGGACTTGATCAGTCGCAACTACTGCCATCAGGCAAGCCACAGGCTTTTGTGACAATTAGACTAGGCTGGCTACTTGATAGGCAAATGGTTAACAAAGCACCCTTCTGGGTGTGCCTTGGTGGGTAATGGAGCACAGCCCTGGGGTTTAGATCCTGTCCCTGCCCTTTTCTGCCCTGGCACCGTCCCCTGCTCTGCTTCCTGCCCCCACGAACTAAGCAGCTTGGCGTCACCACACCTGCCATGATGTTTCTGCTTTGGAGCCAGCTGACCCTGGACTGAACCCCCTAAATCCATGAGCTGAATAAACACCTCCTCCTTTAAGTTGTGTCTGTTGAGTGCTTTGTCCCAGCAACAGGAAAGCTGACTAACACATTCTCCTTTCTCTGCCCTGTGGCTCAGGCACCCCATTTTCTCAACACCTCACTGAACACTGCCTTTGCCTCTCCTGTGCCTCACTGGTGTCTTGGTTACTTTTCTCTCATTGCTGAGACAAAATACCCAACATACAAAATTAAGGAAGGAAAGGTTTATTTAGCTCACAGATTGTGAAGTTTCAGTCCATAATCAGCTGGCTCCAAGGCAGGGTGGCATGACACAGGGGCAACACTCCAAGGTGGCAGAAGACAGCAAAAGCAACAAGAGCACAAAGAGGGGAGAGAAATCTCTTATACTCTATGCAGCTATCATCCCCCAGGGAACCCTTTACACCCACACCAATCAGTCTTCTTCCATAACCTCAGGATATTTACAAAGTAAGGATCCTGATTCCATGCTTAAATTTATAAACTTCTCAAGCTGATACAATGTATCAACCATTACACATAGGCTTGCAGACACAGTTCCAAACAAAACCTTTGGGAAGCTGTCCTGGCAAAACCACCAAAGTGATGGTATTAGGAGGCAGAGTTTTATAGTACTGATGATAACTGTTACTGCAGAGACTTTGAAAATGAATTATAAAATTTCTCTTATTGCCTCAAGTAAATGATCTAATTAATGGTTGAATTAAACAATTACAGTATTTAATGTTTCACTTTTTTGTCTACTGTCCCAGGTGACTGTAATCTGTCAGGGCAGGAAATTTGCCTCTGGGGATCTAAGTCCTTCACTGGCCCTCATGTTGTGGCCTACTCTCAGACCAAAGTGAATGTGACCCTGTGCTGCATTGTTTTATAATTCATGGACAGTACAAGGGTCCTGGGGTTGCAGACATCCCCAGCCTCCCAGAGGTGAAAATCTCTTAATAGCAATGCAACCTTTGAAAAATGGCTAAAGTGTCCCAGTCCAGGAAGAGAGACATCCTTCATTTATGAATGCTCCAAAAAGCAGAAACCTGGGGGCAAGAGAAGCACTCCAGTCTAACTATTTAAAGTGTAACCACTCAGGACCAAAGGATCCAAGACCTGCAGCAAGCCCATTCTGAGGAAGATGTCCACCTAGAGGACAAGAGGCTCAGGATGCACGTGCACCTGGAGAGATAAGCAATTACTAATTAAAAACAAAAGATTGAAATGATTGCTTAATGAGCAAAGTTGTCCACATGAAAGAAATTGTCTCTTAGAGGGGGAAAAAAAAGCCACACTCAATTTACTTTGTCTTCATCTCCAGCTCCATCATAAAATTGCTCTAAAATTCACCTGTGCTCCTCTTGTGGTGGAGAATGTTTGTTGTTACGGGACACTGTTATCATCTTGGCTGGGGTTTTTCCCAGAGAAACTGACTGTTTCAAGAGGATGATCTTGGCAGAGTCTAGGGCTGAGGGTCATTGCACATGTTTGGTAGGAGGTACACAGTGTGGGAACAGGAGCAACACTCATCTCCTGAGACTGTGAGGCTTGGAGCAGTAGGAGAAACATGCGCACAAACACTGTGACACCATTACCAGTTCATAAAGGATTCCGGAGTGACAGACAGAAGTGTCCACTTCCAGTCTAAACAATGAAACGACAGGCTTTGAGATGTTCCCACGTTATCTCAGGGTGAGACAGAAAGCTCTGTTCCAAATGCCCAAAGCAAACAAAACATGCCGCCGAGGGAATGGCATTTCCAGAATTCATATTCTTAAACTAAGTGACAAATTATTGCCAGCACTAGCACATTATTTATATGCTGCTAGTTAAAGTTTCTTTTTAAAAAACTGAACAAGTTGATATTCAAATGGCAGCCTCTTAGGCCCTAGTCTTCTGATGTCTACAATGTGACATAATTTCATGTGAAGAAAGAAAGGATATTTAGGGTAGGTCAAAGCCATTACTACAAAAATCATTGACATTTGTGGGGTTCTTGTTTTGGGGGGTTTTTCTTTGGAACAAGAGGATGATTTGAGGGCACAGTGTGTATACGATTTCCAACTGGTAGGTCATGAAACAGAGCAATAGCTCAATGTGCTAGTATTGTCAAACCAAGTAATTAGTAGAGATTCTCCAAAGAATGGTTGAATTTACCCAGGAGTTCCACTGCAGCAAGAATGCATGTGCCATGGCCCAATGCATGTTCAAAGAAGTGGAGGCAAGAGGAGGTCTTTCAAGGAATAATGGGTTTACACAAGCTTCCAGACACAGTGGCCAGTGGCTTCACTGTCGAGGTGGTGCCCACCCACAGGGGACCAGACAGAGCAGGCAGATGTCCTTGCTGAAGTCCCCTCTGGCTACGGTCACTGCGGCATTTCCGCAGGTTGTGGTTGGGCAGAGCAGCACACTGTTGGGCATCCTTCCTCCATGGCCTCTAGCCTCTTTCACTTATTTTCTGTTAGAGTTGACCTAAGCAGCCCCATGTTAATTCTCACAGTTTTGACTTAAGAATACTCTAATGATCAGCTAAAGTGAAAGGTGGAACTACTGCTTCTTCTGTGAGCTATGCTTAGAATTTCCTCAATCAAATGTATGTATTCATTTCCAGTAACTTCTTTTGTATTATACATTACATTAAAAAATGTAATGCCCTTTAAACTTATTTTTGGGTAAAATATGAGATAGAAAATCATGTTTTTTCATAAATAGCTGGTCATTTAGTACATGCACGATTACTCTAGTGATTGAGGTTACGACATAACAAATTCTTGCAAACACTTGAGTATACCTCTAAAGTTTCCCTTGTGTTCTAGTGATTTATCTGTCCACTTTTTGAACAGAAAAGTACATGTTAATTATTAAATTATAATAAGTTAAAATCTAATAAAGAAGATGCCCTTCTCAATTGAATTTTTAAAAATTATATATTACAGCAAATGTATTAATCTAGATAAATCTTAGAATAATTTTATTAAGTTCAAAAATAAAACCTTAGTGGTGTCTTATAAATTTCAATATATTAAATTAGAGTACATTTTTAGATTCTGTAAATTAATCTTATTGACTTATACTAAATATATTAAGATTTAATACAATCCCCTACCCAAAAGAATGCTGTCTTTACTTACTCAAAACTTTGGGAAATAAAATGCTCATTAATTCTCAATGACTCTGCACATTCTTGTTAAGTTTATTGCTAGAATTTCTATGCTTTTTATAGAAACCATGTGATGGCTTTTAAAACTTTACTAGTTATTGCTGCCAAGCTGGATTGTTAATTTCTGTGTATTGGGCCAGTAACCAATAACCTAACTAGAACTTTATTTAGTTGATTTCTTGTGTTTTTCAGGAATATGATCAAATCTTCCCTGAAGACAGATAATCTTAGTATTTTCTCTTACACTATTGTCTAAATTTTCAAATCATTGAATCCTATTAGCAAAAGTAGGCATTTTATTGATTTCAAGGAGAGGACCCATATTTTCCATTGTTAAACATACTTTATGCTGGTTTCCATTAGATTACAATGGTGCCTTGGTTCACATACTTGATTCTTTCCATGAGCTGGTCACAGAGTTGGAAAAAAACTGAATTAAATTCAAAGGTTAGATTCAACATTGACCTTATGGGAAGATTTGATTGGTTCTCACTTAGTTTGGTTTGTGACCAGAATCATGCAGAGAACTGAGTTCATGAACCAAGGTACCACTGTATTGGATGATTATTAAAAATTACATTCTATTCCTACTTCTAGAAGCCATTCTTAAAATTAACAAATGAACATTATCAAATACTTTTAATATATTTCTCAAAATGTTCCATAGCCATTCTCCCTTGATCTATTTTTCATTTAAGAATTATAGAACAATGCCCATTAACCAAGGAATGGGTAAAAAAGATGTGGTATTTTTATACAATGGAGTATTACTCCACCATAAAGAAGGATAAACTGGAGACTTTTATGGGTAAATGGATGCAACTTGAGACTATACTCACAAGTGAAATAAATCAGACTCATATGTATAAACATAAACATCATGTTATCTCTCTGTTGTGAGAAACTGCAAGTGTTAATAAGGTCTAAAATGTACAATAGATATTGGGAGATGGGAAGAACTTGTCCAAAAAGAAAAAGGAACTAGGGTAGGGGAAAGGGGAAAGGACAGAAGGGAAAAGGAAAAAAATGCAAGTCGGTTATACTATTAGTGTCTCTTCGTTCATCAAAAAGAAAGGCTCATGCTAATATTGGCTGGAGAAATTTTTATGCCCATACCTTGTATTTTGAGCAACTACTTTAAAGATAACAATATGCAATGTATTAACTATTATTATTCTCCCATTATCTTGTTATGAAATTTTGTTTTACCTTTTTTCCAGAAAATGAAAAAAAATTAAATTAAAAGAAAGAAAGAAAAAAAAAAGAATTACAGGATGGCGCCATTTGTTATACAGTCCTCATTCTCCAGCAGTCAGATCTACATCAGCATGGTACATTATGTGGAATGCACTAGCAGTCAACAGACACAGTTTATTGTGTTTCACATATGTGATACTCTGATATAGTTTAAATAATGGCATTTTTTCTTAAATATTTCTTGATAATGGTTTGTAAAACTACTTGACCATAGCAACACTGAAGACAGATTTCTGAAAAATGTCAAGTTTTCTAGAGCTGTTTTCCTAGAGTTCTATTTCTTACCAAACTCATTTCAGTTATTTGTGTTTTGCTAACACAGCGTCTATTTCATCAGGATTCACAGTTTATGTGGTGTAAAGTTCTGTTTCTGTCCCTTTTCTTTGTATTTCTAAATCATGTTTGCCTTTTGTTTTGAAGCGCTCTTTTTTTGTTAACAGAATACTCATCACAGGTTGTGTGTTACTCCTGAGCTGTTCGGGCAGGCCACCGCAGAGGTCCTTCTGAGCTCCACTCAAGTCCCCTAGCCTCATAGGCCCTCCAGAATGATGTCCCCAGTACAGAGCTGTGCTCGGCACAGTGGAAGCACAGAGCTCTCTAGGAATAGAGAAGGCCTAGAGACAGGGATAGCGTCTTAGAGAAGCAGCCACTCAGCTACTCACTAAGAAAATTGTGCTGGTGAACAAGGAATCTGCGTGCTCTGCTAGGGACCAAGAGCCAAGGTTAGAGTGATGCCTAGAGACACTACTGCCTCTGCAGAACTGCCACCTGTACAGGTTTCCAGCCACAGGCCTGGGGATGGCGTGGGGTCACAGTTGTCAAGGCCAGCAGCAAGCAGCAGAATTTACTGTCAAGCAGGGGAGAATGAAGAGCAGCTGGTGGTGGTCTCTGCATTTCCCCGTCACATTTGACCATGACAGCCTTCCAACACTGGCAACTTCTGACTTCTTAGGTTAATAGGCTCCACCACCTAAATCTTATATGTATCTCCATTGCCAACTCTCACCAGAACCGCACAGAGAAAGTATGGTTTCTTTCCATAAGAAGCAATACAATCCTCAGCCTTCACCAGGCATACACCTCATACTAATATGTTGAAACATGATGGTCTAATATTAATTTGTACTTCTTTTGATATTTATCAATTTGTCATGGAGAATATTTTTAATATATATCTATATCTATCTATCTAGATAGATAGATGGATAGATAATTGTAAGATTAAAAACATTTCATGAAATAGCAAGTGCTCTAGATCAGAGGTCACTGACCCCTGGGCCATGGACAGGCCTGTGGCTCTTAGGAGCTGGAATGCACAGAAAGAGGTGAGCAGTAGCCTATGAATAAAGCTGAGCTACTCCCCAGAGCTCCCATCACTGCCTCACCTCCTCCTGCTGTCAGTAGCACTAAATTCTCATAGGAGCTCAAGCCCCACTGTGAACCACGTATGCAAGGGATCTAGGTTGTGTACTCCATATGAGTATCTGATGCCTGTTAACTTGAGGTGGAGCTGAGACAGTGATGCGAGTGCTGAGGAACAGCTGCAAATGCAGATAAGCATTAGCAGAGAGGTTTGGCTGCACAGAGACCACAATAAATCAATTGCTCACAGCCCCAGATCAAAACCCTATCAGTGAATGGCAAGTGGCAATTTAGCTGCACTGGGTGGTGGATTATGCAATGGCAAGTGAGCTGCATATTTCAACCACACAGCTGCATCTGACAGTGTAGTCCTTCGGTAGCCTGCCCATTATTTTTTTACCACTTCCACTGGTGTCTCTTTTTCACATTGCATACTTTTCTTGGAATATAGTTATACAAGCCCATGAGCTAACCCTAGACAAAATGTGTGAAAAACAAATGTCCCAGAGACCTTCTTTAAAAAGCAGAAAAGACCCAAAAAGAGGCACCAATGAACTGTGATTGCTGACAGAAAGAAAGTTACACCTAAAATACCAAGAGTTCTCCCTAAATCACAGGTTCCTAAATCACAGGCAATTGTTGCACTGCTAAGTACATTTGTCATGAACTTTTAGGAGAGGCTGCAGGTCCCAAAATGCCATGTGTCAGCTAGCACCATAACTAGACAGACTGACAAAATAGCAGGGGCTGCTGAGGTACAATTGTTAGGGAGGATCATTAAGTCCCAGTGGTGTTCAGTCCAGGCTGACCAGTCTAATTATGTTGCCAGCAAGGCAACAATGCTTGCTGTTCAGGAGGATGTACATGAGGCTGTGTTATTTGTCCTCTTATTGCCAACCCGTACTGTAGCTACAGAACTATTCAAGTCTGTAAATGACTACCCACCAGTAAAACTGAATGAATCATTTTGTGTTGTTATTTGCATGGACAGACTGGCTGCCAGGACTGGGTGGCTTTCTGGTTTCACTACTCAGGTCAGAGATGTCACTTCTCAATATGAGTCTATGCACTGTGCTGGCTAGCCCAAAATGTCACCTGAATTTAACAACATTTTGCAGGATGTGATTAAAATTAAAAACCACATTAAAGTTCATGCCCTTAACTCACATCTGTTCGCACAGCTCTACAAGAAAATGGAGGATGCAAAACACATGCTTTCTCTCCTACACAGAAGTGAAATGGCTTGCCAAAGGTAATTCCCTGGACAGAGCTTTTGGGTTAGTGGAGCTGCTCCAGATATTTCTTTTAGAAAAACAATCTCCACTAGCACCATATTTCAGTGACACAGAACAGGCTGAAGATCTCACTTACTTATGTGACATATAGAACCTGCTCAACAAACTCAGTCTGTCACTTCTGGGGAAAATGACAACTGCATTCAAGTTGGTAGATAGAGTGGCTGCATTCAAAGTCAAAGTTTATTATAGGGACAACAAGTGAGCACTGGGATTGTTGACATGTTTCAAATATTAGCAGAGATTTTTAAAGAGACTAAGCCAGAGACTCTCCTAGCTGCTGCATGATCACCTGTCTCAGCTCGCAAAAGAGTTTGAGCATTACCTCCCACCCACAAAAGCTTCCTGAACTGTGAAGAAATGGATCTGCAACCAATGTGTGAATAAGCCAGGTGAATCAACTCTGTGCTAGAAGAGGCTGAGATCAGAGATGACAGTGACAGAGTTTGAGACAACCTCAAATATCCACACATTCTAGATGAAAGTCAAGGTGAAATATCCTAAGTTTGCCACAAAAGCACTGAAAAGCCAGATTCCACATCCAGTGTCCTGTCTTTGTGGACAAACAGCTAAACAAGATCATGGAGCGGACTGGGCACAGGCCAGACACTCCACTGTCACTGTCGCCTCTCACCCCCAGATGGGACCAGCTAGTTGCAGGCAAACAAGCTTAGGGTGTCCATGATTCTGTCTTATTGGAGAGATGTATCACTATTTCATTATATGATGCACTAATCATAGAAATAAAGTTTACAATAAATGTAAGGCACTTGAACTATGCCCAAATCACCCCACACCCCACTGTAGAAAGTTGCCTTTCACAGACCTGGTTCCTGGTGCAAACATGTAATAGCCTAGATAGCCACTGTAGGAACTGAGGAAGAGTGTGCAACCAGGGTGATAATATAGGGGGGAAAGCAAAATGAGACGAACATTTGATTAAGCGGTAAGAAGTCTTAAAGGAGAAAAAACCCATAAAGCAGGTAAATTATTGAAAGCAAACTGTAACATGGTAGATATGAACACAACCATATCAGTAAGTGGATTAAGTGGAAATGGTGTAAATATTCCAAGGAAAAGATTCGTGCTGCTAATTGACAGTTTTAAGACCCGCTTATGTGCTACTTTCATGACACAGACCTTACAAATCAGGGCATGGAAAGGTGAATGTGAGAAGATATGGCAGAGACAACCAAGTGAAAGGAAGCTAGCACACCCATATCAGTGTCAAACAAAGTCAAGTTTAGGCCGAGCAATGCTTCCAGATAAACATTTAAATACGATAAAGGGTCAGATCACTAAGAATACATTATAAATCCTTACAAAACATATATATATATATATATATATATATATATATATATATATATATAAAGCTCAATGTATAAAGAATAAAGCATAAATAGATGAATTTGCAATCATAACGGTACATGTTAGTATTTATTTCTAAGCAGAGAAAGTGAACAATTTTAACAATGTAGCAAACGGTGTAATTACTATGTCCCCTCTCTGTACCTGCTTTTTCATTGCACATGAAGCATTTACCAAAATCAGTTATGACTGGGCAGTAAATTATACCTCTAAACTTTCAAAAACTAAAATATTGCAGAAATTGTCCTCTGATCACAGTGGAAGTAATCTAGGGGGAAAGAAGCTGGAAAAAAGCCCAGCTTTGTCAATTGAGCTATTTAGTTCTAAATAACCCCCAGGTAAGGAAGAAATGGGTGAAAATATTTAGAACTAAATGACTGTGATGATATCAAAATTTATGGTAAAGACTTCAGCCATGCTAAAAATAATTTGCAACCCTGGATTCACATGTCACAAGAAAGAAGGATTAAAAGTCAGTAATCCATGGTTTCATCATGATCTTGAGACATCAGAAAAAGAATAGCAATTTTTTTAAGTGGAAGAAAGAATGCAATATAAACAAGAGCACGAACCTAGGAAGTAGAAAAGAAACATAAAACAGGAAATAATCCACAAAGCGAAAGACTCACTCCCTGAGAAAATGAAACCAATGAAGAAAAAGGGAAGGAAAGAACATGTAAACAATATCAGAAATAGAACATGGAATTACACAACTAAGGGCTGCCAACCTCACAGGAACTCTGAGAATGAGAGAAGGGGCGGGGTTCTAAGGTCAACTTTAAGGTCAGCACAGCCGTTAGGAAATTCCAGACTGCCCTCCCTATGTGCCCCAGCCTGGTGTGCTGACACTGAGAGGAGAGGTAAGTAAATCACACCCACGTTACTGGGTTAGCAAAGGCCCCAGTCCAGCCGGCCTCTGATTCTACTCAACTAGAGACCAGGCTGCGCTGAAGAAAGGGAGGTGGTCAGGTAGGGGAAGGCTTAGAATAGGAAGCATGGCAAAGATCCCCTGAACTGAAGGCTAAGAATTCCCCGTTCACTTTTGTCTCCTCATGTGCCTGAGGAAACAAGCTAAAAAGGGAGTTACGGTATTGGGGAAAATCGATCCAAGTTACGAAGAAGAATTAGATTATTACTCCACAATGGGGGTGAGGTGAAACATATTAGAGTGCATCCCTTAGCATGCCTCCTAGTGTTACTGTGTCCTGCTGTGAAGGTCAGTGGGAAACTACAACAGCCCAGTCCAAGCAGGATGACAAATAGCCCAGAACCCTCAGGAATGAAGTATGGGTCATCCTGTCAGGAAAAGAACCAGGGTCTGCTGAGGTGCTTGCTGACAGCCAAGGGAATACAGAGTGGGTAGAAGGTGGCTATAAATACCAGCTATGACCACATGGCAAGTTACAGAAATGAAGACCACAAGCATCTGAGTATCTCTTTCCTTAATATATGTGCATATATACACATATATTAGGTAGGTATGTTTGGTCTTGTTCATTGTACTGTTCTGTTGATTGATTTAATAATACTGGCTTCTCTCTATCTCTATCTCTGTCTGTCCCTCTGTCTCTCTGTCTCTCACTCTCATTCTCTCTCTCTCTCAGAAGCATTGGTGATTGAATGCAATCCCTTTGCAACTGAGGTCTCCAGGCATTTTGAAATTTTGAGACAGGGTCTCATTAAGGCACTAAATTGACCTGACTGAGCTCTAACTTGTGGTTCTTCTGTCTCAGCCTCCTGAGAGTGCTAAGATTATAGATGTGCACCACTGCACTCAGGCCTATCAGTTCTTAAATATTATTAAAGTTATATTGGAATGTTCAAGTTATTGAATATCAGAAGTGTAAGCATCACCCAATGAAAAACTTTGCCTTCTATCCTGGGGAAGGGATGGCCACATTTCTGTGTGTATGCAGGGTAGCTGTATCATGTTAGGTGTAATTAGGAATTTGCTGTTGTATTTGGAGATTAAACATGGTTGAAGAAGATGCATATGATTGCCAAGTTGACAAGGGGTAGATTGTGATTGTTCACTGTGATATGCCAACTTGACTTGGGTAAGAACTCCCAGGCGGATTAGTGAAGTTCTAAGGGGGTCCATGGATGGCTGACAGGTAGACCCACAAACTGAGGAGGGAAGACCCAACCAGGATGCAGGTAGCACCAGCTGGGCCTGTAGCTTGGACAGAGTAAAAAGAAAGGAGAAGGAAATGTTTCCTGTTTTGGAGGTGCTGGAGTCCTCACCATTGTCTTTAACCTCGGTGTCTGGTTCCTTCAGCCTCTGACACACTTGTACCTGCCTTCAGCGAGCGTCTAGCCTTCAGCCTTCAACTGCTACAGCAAATGTTTAAGTAAAACAAATAATTACACTAAAAGATGTATCAACCTTTCTCAAAATACTTCCCCGGCTTTGAACACACTTGTCTCATCCTTCTTGTTGCTTTCTGAAGCAGCTCCAGAAATCCCCGTTTGTGAGTTTCTGCAATTGTGCTGTCCTGAATCAGTTCAAAATGTTCATCTTTCATGGTCATTTTGATTTGGGGGGAGAGCCAGAAGTCACATAGTGCCAGACATGGTAAATGAGGTGAATGAAGACACTCTGCAATGCTTTCACAAACCTGCTTTTCTACAGAACATTACTCAGCAGCAGCATTTGCTGTGCTTTGGCCGCAGTTCATAGACACTCACATGGTAGGACCCCAGAACTGCTTCAGAAAGTGCCACAGGTGATGAGTGTGTTCAAAGTGAGGTGGAGGATTCCGAAGGAGATTAATGCCAATGTGTCTTTTACTGTAATATTTTTAAAATTTAAGCATTCACAGCATATTTTGATTATACCATGTATGCATATGTTTACAATAGATTATGTACAATATGTTCACTCATGCAAAGAATCCCATAAAGTCCTTTAAAAAGGTAGATCTGTAAGGATTGATGTAAAAAATATACAGAAGATGCACAAGAATCTACTTTACATGATTCCATGTGGCCAGAAAAGAAAGTAAACACACATTCACATACACATACATATGGTATTTAAAAATTGATATTTTAATTTCCTACAGCTGCTGCAATAAATTATCACAAACTTGGTGACTTGAAGTCATATGCATTCATTATCTGACAGTTCTAGAGGACAGGAGTTCAGACTCAGTTTCACTAGCTACAGCCCAAACATAGACGGCTTTTATCTTCCTGAGACCCTGAGGAGACAATTATTCTCCTTCCTTGTCCACACCCAGGGGTGAAACGTGAGTTGGCATCCCGCCCTCCTTCCCCAAAGAAACTACTCCCTTCTCTGCTGCTCTCACGCAGACTCCTCTGCTAACAGGGACTTCTGCTGCCTCACTCTTTTAAAAGATCTATGTTTAACATTTTGCTAGTGCAGGTTTGCAGTGCCGACTGCCCCCCTTGTGCAGAGTTGGGGTGCGTGCATGCACCACATCTTAACTCCTCTTTTCATAGCACCCCTCCCCTCCCCCATCTCTTCCCATTTGTCAAAGACCTATCTCCACTTCCGATTATTTACTTTTCTCTTTATTTATAATTTGGGTTTCTCATATGCGATAAACCATGTGATATTTGAAATTGTGTGTTTGATTTACTTTATTTAATGTTACAGCCTCATAAGGACCTTTGTGACATCAGGCTCATGTGCATAGTTCAGGACAATCTCTCACTAAAGATCTTTAAATGTTAAAAAATGTTTTTTTTGCAATGCTGGGGACTGAACCTAGGACTTCACAATGCTAGGCAGGCGCCCTATCCACAGAGCTGCACTGCAGTCCTGAAGATCTTCAACCTCACTGTAGCTACGATCTCTCTTTGCCAGGCAAGATGACATTCACACACTTCAAAGAGTAGGACAAGATCACTCAATCAATTAGAGTAAAAATATAAAAGCACTGGAAGTCTGTAATGTGGTAGAGGCAGATTTTCCAAGCATCAGGGTACCTAGTTCTGTGTTTGGTCTCTGAGGACCAGGAGACAGCTGAAATTCAGTGTGTGTTGTGAGTGTGTGAGTGTGTGTGTAAGCATGCACATGAATATGTGTGGGGGAAGGGTATGAATGTTTGAGTGTGAAGGCAATTGTGTGTTAGTATGAGAAAGTAGGGGAGTGGATGTGATCATATGTGTGTGCGTGTTGGGGGTGGAGGTAGCATGCACAAATGAAGAGGAAATAGCTACATTTAGGAAACATTTTTGAAAAGCTAAACCGGAAGCGGTGAAGGGAAACACGACTAAATAAGTCAAGTGGTTCTAGAACAATGAGCAGCTATCTGCAGAGCTCTTCACACAATGCTTCTGATCGCCAGCCCCTCCAGAGGGAGCCTTCCCCACTTGATGTGCAGGAAGCATGTGGTTCAGTGGGTGAAGTCCTCTTCCCAAGATTTCTACCTTAGGCGGTCTGAGCCCAACCTGGGTCTCTTGCTGATGTGCAGCCCTGGTCGCAGGTTGACTGTCCACTCCCACAGCATAGGGCCCAGCCTTGTGCCTGTGCCCTGGGTGCTGTGCTTAGCATGAGCTGGTCACCTGTGCCAGGTGTGTGGGTGTCAGCCACCGAAAAGGGTACTTCAACACCAACAGACACATGCCCATCTCCTCTGCCAATTTCAGTCCCTTTGGCACTGTGTCCTACTTTTAAATATATTTTTGTGCAACAGCAATTCTCATGCACTGAAGTTTTCTAACCTTGTCTGGTTGAGATGCTTTGTAGAAGCTGGTGCCATTTTATCAGGAAGCTAGGACACTGGGGCGCTGTCCATGGTGTTAAACACTCGTCCCATAACTGCACAGCTTTTCAGGACAGTCGTGTGCTACAGTGGGAAGCAACTTTCAGCTTGTAATTTGGGACTTGTGAAAAAGAAAAGGAGATGGCCACTACCCTAAAGGAACCCTGGTCATTCGCTGGCATAGATGTTGACTGAGCTTGGCTCATCTCTTTGGATGTTGAAGCGCCTGAGTAGGGAGTTAGAACTCGGCAAGAAAGGAGCGTGTGGGGCCCTGGCCCTGTGCAGAAATGCTTTAGTGTCCACAGTGGTTGTGCTGAAAAGCTGCCTCAAGAGTGGCTGTGTCCTCATCCAAAGAAATCACCAGCAGAGTAAAAAGCAAAGCCACAAATTGGGAAAAAATTTTAGCTGATTGTCTCTCAGTCAAAGGTCTTCTATCTAAAACATATAAAGAATTAGAAAACATCAGTCCCTCCAAATTCAAAGACCGAATCCAAAAATGGGCAGCTGAGATGAATACACACTTCTCAGATAAAGAAATATAAATGGCAAATAAATACATGAAAGAATGTTCAACATCATTAGTCATTTGAGAAATGCAAATTAAAACAACACTGAGATTTCTCCTCATCCCAGTAAGAATGGCTATCATTAAGAAATTAACCAATAACAAATGCTGGTAAGGCTGTGGAGAAATAGGAACTCCTTTTCACTGCTGGTGGGAATGCAGACTGATGAAACTACTGTGGAAATCACTTTGGAGATTCCTCAACAAACTAGGTCTAGAGGTCTCATTCAGTCCAGCTATTCCCCTTCTGGATATTTTCCCAGAGGATCACAGCAATATATGTGCACCCATGTTCAGAATGGCACAATGTAATTGCTAAATCATGGAAGTAACCCAAATATCCATCCACTGAGGACTGGATAAAAAAATTGTGGTACTTTTATATAATGGAATATTACTCAGCTATAAAGAATGATAAACTCGAGGCTTTTATAGGTAAATGGTCACAACTAGGGATCATACTCATAAGTGAAACAAATCAGACCTGCAAGTGTAAGCAATGTATTGTCTCACTAGTGTAAGAACCTGAAAGAGTGAATAAAAACTAGGAGGTATGATAGACATTGTGAAATGAAAGGAAAATGCTCAAAAGTAATGGGCAACTGGGGTATGGGAAAGGAGAAAGGAAAGAAGGGGAAATCATGTATGTATGTATATACAGGATAGCTAACAGTTGTACTACTGTCTTCTATTGCTTTACTGAAAGGAACAGTTAATGATTACTGGTTTGATCATCATGGCATGTCTCTATTTGTTTTCCTGAGAAACCACTTTGAAGACATCAATATGTAATACAATAACCATTGTTAATTTCCTACCACTTTGTCTGTAACCCTGTACTGTTTGTATTGTTCTTACACTATTTTGTAAATGGATGTCTGTCTGTATATGTTTTCTTCCTTTATTTTTAAAATTAAAAAAAGAGTGGCTGTGTCCCAAGACCTAGCTTCTTCTGCCCCCAAGGAAAAGAGAGGACTGCCTATGTTTCTGGCCAAGACAGAAAAATGAAGTGTGAGCTTCTGAATCTAGATATTTAATGTTTCAAGAAGAGTTGGACCTAGGCCCAGCTGACCCTGCACTGGGAGCAATAGGAGGAGAGGACACAGTCAGCTGACCTTGACGACAGGAAGAAGTTCCTGTCAAAGTTACCAAGCCATAGAAACATTCCGGGGGTCCAACCCTGTCGAATGTAACAGCAAATATCTACCAGGAAAGTAGGAAAGATTTCTGGGCTAAAGCCATATCAAATTCTACTTTTCTTTCCATCAAGCTTGACCTTAGTGGTGAAGGGAATTTCCTCATTACTCTGCAAAGTTTCACTGGAATGACTGGGAATAGTTTAGCAGGAGGAACAGCATACAAATTCCTTAGCACACCCAGGGCACCACAAGAATGCAAGTAGCTCATAACTCAATGAGGCTGGGGAGAGGCAATTTAGAGGGAAGGAAGCACTTTGTCCAGGAGATGGGTAGACTCACAGGACACACAATGGCTTGTGACAGAGTGCCCTGGGCCCTGGGTCTGGTGTTGATTTTCAGTCCCCTCCTGTTTCCTGGTTAGTGACATTTCTGTGAGAGCACTGAAGGCAATTATGTTCTTCTTTGGGAGATCTAGCCTTTGGGTTTCCCTGGGGTCCTTGTGTATGACCTGAGTGGTTGGTCCACCCAGGATCCTAGCTCACCCTTGCAGCCCCTGGATCTCTGCTCCTAACCTTCGAGCTCCCAGCTGCTGAGACCAACACTCAGGCGTCTCCTTTAGTTCCCTCTTTCTGCCCCACCTTCACTGTGCACCAAGGCTCGAGCCCTGGTGACCCCCTCCCTTCCCTGGTCTTCCCTGTGAGCCCCAACCTGTGGTCTCTGCAGTGGCCTTGCCTCTGCCTGGAGCACACCTCCCCTGACAGCTCTGTGGCCAACCGCCCGTTCACATGCTCCTGCTGCAGTCCTCAGCCATGCCCACCCGGACGACGCCATGACACACTGTGCCCTCCTCTCTTGCTCTCCGGGCCCGAGGTATGCTCTGGAACAGAGGCCCACTGTCTCTGGTAGTACATGTCACCTTCCACCATGCTACCAAGTTTGCTGGCTCACAGTAGAGGTTTTGTTTCCTCTGGCAAGTATTTAATATTTGTTCTAAGATGTTTCTTGGTGTCTGGATTCTCAGAGGTGTGTTGGTGTTTTCTGCTTCTGGCATCTGCAGGTAATAGGTCCACATTTAGTATTTGTTGAGTGAAAAAAATTGAGAGTAAAGGTCTGCTTCTGGGGTTGGATGGGGACTGGGGATCTTGAAAGACCAGTCAGGTGACTCTGAGCTACTTCTACACCTGGGGTCTGTTGGATGACTGAGAAAGCTTTTGATGAGCAAATCCAAAAATCAAAGATCAGGAGAGAAAGGCAGACTGGGAAGATGAAGTTGGTGTTGTTCAAGAAAAAAAATAGAAGCTGGTGGTGCTGCCTCCACCAGCTGAAAAAAGAAACAGAACAAGCTGGTAAAGGCATAGCATAGGTGTCAACCAGAACTGCCAAATGTTACAGATGGGCCATCCTCCATTTAGCACCTGGACAGACATCACCAATTGATCTTCACATTGGTTCCTATTGTCCTGAATGCTCCAGGTGCTTTCAACTCATGGGATACAACGTCTGGAACTCATCACAAGATAAAATCTGTGGATATCTTGTCCTTGACTGCAGCCACATCCTGCCCCCTCCTGGTTCCATAAAATATGCCACCAGCAACATATAGGACTAGTGTCCTCATAAAAAGATGCACCAGAGCTTTCTCTGGGGCACACAGAAGCCATAGTGAGAAAGAAACTGTCTGAAAGATGAGGAGAGAAGCCCAGACCCTCTCCTAGAGACCAGGCCTGTGGGGATCTTAGCTTCTGGCCTCCACAACTGTAAGCAAATAAATCATATTGTGTAAGACCCCCAGGGTGCAGTGTTGTGTTCTGGCAGCCAGAGCTGGCTAATGCAGCTAAGGAACTCATTACTTCCTGACCATCAGATCCAGCCTGAATAATCCAGCAATGGCAGGGGCTAGGATGACATTTTGCAGGATGTCAAATAGCAAAGTTCTGCACAGACTGGATCATGACACAGAGGAGAAAAGTGAACATAGTTTCAAGGCAAGGCTATGAAGTCTTCGCATTGGCCTTGTTGGAACTTAGAAAATAATGTTTGTCAGGTCAATTGCTGCAGGTGAGATGGCAAAGGCGCCACGTGTGAAAGAGCAGCTGCTGCTGGGATCCCCACTGACTGTGCCTCTGGGAATCCGAGGCCCACCTGCCTTCTGAGAAAGCTCCACAGCTCAGTTTAAATGGGGGTATAATGCTCTTCCGGGTTACTCAAAAAGAGGAAGCTGTTCAGAGTTTACTGCAAAAACATAGCAACTCTCCCAACTCTCACATCCTGCAAATTTCTGATCACACTAATCTCTGCAGTGCCCCCAGGGACGTGGTATTGCTTTGAGTTTGTTTTCCTAGAAGGAAGGAAAATTTCAAGGTTCTAAGTGCTCCTTCTTACCGCACTGCTCATCCTCCCTGCTCTGGGAACCAAGGTGCCTGCTCTGCCGTTGCTGTGTATATTCAGATGGCTACTGTGAGCCACTGGGCAAGCGACAGCAAGTGGATCCATGACCAACTGCACCCACTATGGGACTTGAGCCAAACATCATTTATCATTTCCCCAACATAAGCCTCCCTCTGACAGCAAAACAGTGGCATTGTTATTTCCATGAATTAGCATCACTTCAAAGCCATTGTCTAGCAACCCTCAGAGGTCTGAGCATTTCCCTTTCTCTACTGTACATCTGTCTTACTAGATGGATGCTGTTTCAATTTCATTTTCCTCTAGAAAATGCATGGAGGATTCACAGAATATATGTGTGCAGTGGTGCAGAGGCCCTGGCTGTGTAACTGCTCAGTGTCTGTCTTCCGCACTGGACACTAGTTCCCCTCATACACCCAGATCCTAGCAAAGCTGACAGCATTTGAGCTCTTTCTGGGTGAATGAACAGGGCAGGCTGAGAGGAAGGAATGCAGCCAGTGCTGGGACCAGTTAGGAAAAAAACCAAACAGTTGGTCTTAACCAATGTCCTGTACCCACGCTTAAGCTTCCATCCTTGGGCTCCCCATTTGATGACAGTATGCTGGCACCAGATGGCAGGTATGCAGAAGACTGAGTACATCCTCAACTCCTTTGTCCTACCAACCTTGCTGGTCTCCACCTTCAAGCTTAGCTATGTCTCAGTGTCAAGTGTGGGACACAAAAAGGTTTGGAGTAGCACCAGCCCAATCTCCGAGACTGACTCTCTTTATCCTTGACATGCGCTCTAGTCTGAACTCTCATCCCCTATGCACACGTGGGCATCTGGGCACCCCAGGGCCTAAGGCCTTGCTTCAGTAATCTGTGTGGTACCCTGATGGCTAGAATTGTACTTGCCACCTCTGTCCACCAAGTTTTCTTAGCAGATCCTTCCTCCCAACGCTTGCCTAAGTCCTTTTGACAAAATTCCCTGACAGGTATTTCATTTTTTAATCTGATCCTACGCCTTGCTATTTCTTTTCTTGTTTTACTTTTATTTTGCAACAGTCTTAGATAACCGTAGAAAAGATGAAAAATGGTACCGAGAGTTCCCATGTACCCTCAGTGCACTAATCCAAACAGGAAACTGACACCGGCCCAGGATGCTTAGCTGCAGATCTTGGTGAAGTGCCACCACTTTTTTCTGTGAATATCCTTTTCCTGTCCCAGACTACGGTGGAGGGGCCTACATCCTTAATAGTTTCATTTCCCTGGCTTTCTTCAGCCTAACAGTCTCCATCCCCTCTTGTCTTTCATGACCTGGATGTATTTGAAGAATAACTGGCTCAGTATTTCAACTGGAGTCTTTTGAAAAATTTTAAAAGGCAATGTTATTCTGACTTACAGTCTGTTTCCATATCACTTGCAGAATAACAACATCTTCAGCTTCCCATCAGGATGTGTGGATTCCTTCCATTTATCCCTGCTGTTCCTGTGCTCTTTGGAATCACCATGTTCTGCAGTCATCGTGAACCATTTTCATGAACACACTCCAGCATCTTTGTCCTTTCTGCACCCAAAATACTGTGCCTCCTTCCCCTTGTGGACCTTGTGAACTCTCACCTGCCCAAGTTGTGGTGGTTTAACCCAAAAACAGCTGCCTGGGGCACTTCCTTTGTCACTGAGACATGATACCTGGCACCTGGAAGCTAAAGGAGGAGCGGTTCATTTTGGCTTACAGTTTGTAAAGGTTTCCATCCATAGTCTGCTGGTTCCAAGGCAGGACAGCGTGGAGTAGGAAAAGGTCTTCACATCATGATGAGCAGGAAGCAGAGAGCCAAGGGCAGAGCTAGGGAGGGAGGTACAGGCTCACAGTGACTGACTGCTTCTGACCTATCCTACATCCAACAGCAGTCAGCTGTCACACCCACAATCCAGTCACCTCACAAACGTCCCACCTGTGGCTGCCTGTGGCTAAGGGCAACCTCTAGATATAAACCATAACAACAGCAATTCCGCACCTGCTCAACTTCTCCTGTAGCTGCTCCTGGTTGGAAGGCTGTCCTGGGGAGCTCTCTTCCACACAGCAACTCGGGGACGTACAGTCTTTCCACCTTGGGACACTGACTGCTAGCCTAACCTTGGCCTGGAAGGTGACTCCAGAAGTGAGATACGAGGAGGAACACATGTTGGAATGTTCAGCATCACAGGCCGTTACAGGCCATTTCTTATCCTCGTAGGGTATTTAGATCAAAACTAATAGTGTGAGCTCGTCTGCGCAGACAGGACTGGGCAATGTAGTCATCTGGGTCCCAGGAGGAAAAGGAAATTTTTTCATGCAGGTACAGCATTATTTCTGCTGCTGACCACCCTTTGATCTAATCACCAAATTGCCTTATTTTTCCTCTAATAATAAACTCCAAAGGAGGAGAACAGTCACAGCATAGACCCAGGGATCTCTGAGCTGCTCAGGCCCCTGATGTTTGGATTTTCTGTGATCCAAGTGGCATGCTGGCTACCCGCTCCACTGATCCCTGATGTACAGCAGTGGATTCCAGACAGAACTGCCTGAAACCCTCCCAGTAGGGAAAAGTAGAAGTGGAAGTCTCACATCTGTCGGTAGCCCGCAGCATGTGCGAAGCTTCAGGGCTGCATGTGCTCTTCCTGCTCTCCCTGCCAGGCCCATGCTTCTGGCATCAGGCTTTGCTTCCCTGCCCCGTATCATCCCTGCTCACAGAATAGCGCATTTCAAGTCCTATGTACTCCTTTGGGGCAGCGCAGATTTTGGAATTCACATCCTGCTTAGGAAAGATTGCTTTTTAAATCCCAAACAGAGGAATTTTTTCGGTGCAGATTTGTGATAGTTTTAGCTACACAATTGTCTCAAAAACTCAGTGACTTTTGGTCTACCTGCTTGCAGTGGATTCCATGTGCAGTAATTGCACCCAAAGGCCTTTTCTGGGTATTATTCTCCGATCTCTGGCCCCTTTGCCACGGTGTATTCTTCTCTCTCCACGGAACAGCAGCCTCTTTCAGGCTCTTGGTCATAAGTGGTGCCATCGTGTGAATGTGTCCTCCAAAGCCTTGGATGGAATTTTAATGTCACCATGAGGGTTTTATGCAGCAGAACCAAAAGCAGTGATGAACATCGCTGTCACCAGAATGGGTTGGTCGCTGTGAGAGTGGGTTGTTATAAAGTGAGTTCTGCTCTCTTCCAGGGCTCACTCTCAGGCTTTCTCTGCCCCTGCCTCTGCCAGTGACATGGCACAGGGTCTCCCAGATGCCAGTGCCATACTCAGCCTTCCTAGCATCCAGACTGTGAGCCAGATATGCCTCTGCATGATGTTCCCCAGCCTGCAATGGTCGGGAAAGTGACACAAAGCACACGGAGACAGGTAGGAAGTCTACATCTTTTCTCACTCCTCTGTCCTTAGTCTCTTTAATTGGCTCAGGAAGGTCACCAGACCCTTATTAGCACAAATGATCTGTTTTTGAGACAGGGTCTCACTGTGTAGCCCAGGCTGGCCTCAAACTCATGGTAATCCTCCTGCCTCAGCCTACCAAGTGCTGGGATTACAGGCATGGGCTACCATGCCCAGCAGCACAAATAATTTTTTATTCCTCTATTTTTCTGCTGAGTGATGAAAGCAGTCACTTATGATCTTACACAGCCCTGAATTGCTGGGTGTCTCTTAGCTTTGGACTTCTGAGCGCAGAATAGCCTCTCATTCCCTGAGCTTGTTTCTGTCCTGTCTTTCCAAACAGAATCAATTCTGTTTGAAACACACTTCCAGCATTCTAGGTTCCAATGATGCCCCCACAAGCCTGTGGTGAGGGAGTCTGCTTTCCACCTCCATGTCTCTGCCAGGGCTGCTGTTGCTACGTGTCTTGCCATGACAGGACGCAGACATCCAGCCACCCAGCATGCTAGGTGTCTTCTCTACCCCTTTCCTACCCAGCAGATGTGCTGTGCGGCTGCCTCACCCAGGTGCCACTCTTTGGGCAGTGGCTCAGTGTGTGAGAGGGGTTTTCTGGGCCACCTGGACACATCACGCATTATTTTGCTGTCCGAGGACTTGGTGGACACTGAGCCCCTAAAGGTGAGGAAGAGGCCCATGTCCAGCTCCAGGCTCCTGTTGGCGATGCGCCCACGGAGGTGCACAGGTAGTGGGAAGCTGAGTGTGAGTGACCGCAAGTCTATTCTCCACAGGCTGTGGTGGGGCTGCCCTGTTTGCCAGAATGTGCAGCTTTGTACACGACACAGCTCCTTGAAAAAATGAAACCACCATCCCACTCTCTTTCACTAACGCAAGGGGGAAAACTGTTCCTTCCCCAGCCTGCGAGGTCGGCATTGCCAGTAGTCCAGCATTTCCCAGCACGTTATTCTCAACACAGAAAGCTCTCGGTGGAGACTATTTTTTAAAATACTTTTTAATAGCACCTTTTATCTTAAATGGAATTGTTACTTTTAATAGGAGAAAAAAGTCCAAGTTGTGGGGATTGGAAATTCTCAGGGCTGCAGTGTCATCCAGGGCTGGGAGGGTGATATGCCCTGTCTATGCACTGTCTATGTGTGCCCAAGACAAAACTTCCCCTTCAGACAGAACCATTTCCAATTAACTGATGGAAATATACAGAAACGAGGAACAACAGCGCGCTTGTTTTCTATTACTCTAAGAAACAAAGGGCTCATGAGGAGGCTGCTGGGAGGGGCACTCAGCATGATGTGAGATGTCTCCAGGACCCCAAGGATGGGGCTGGCAGGCGCAGACAAGGAGGCTTCTCTGTGTGTGACCTGGCTTGCCCCGGGGCACAGCAGGGAACTGCCATCGGGTGGCCTGATGTGCCCCCTGCTGACCAAAATGGCACCCACCACATGGAGGAGTCACCAGCACCTGGGTCCAGACCTTCAATTTTGCATTTATCTGGATGAAAGTGTCTTGTCTAAAAAAAATCAGAACCTTGTGACAGTTTTCCAACAAGCAGATGTACAGCGTCTTGAATGAGGCAGTTTTTTCTAACTTGTCCCACGGTCCTGCCTGAACTTGCTGCACCATGAGGCCAAGGTGTCCCACCAGTCTTGACCCTTCCCCTTCCAGCTCCAGGCTGGGAGAGACAAGTGCTTTGTGGAGAGAGATAGTCCGCGCAGGCCAAAAGCTGAGTCTAGAAACGGAGGACCCCCGTTCTCCTCTGTGGAATCGTCCACCACAAGGGCACTGCCGGTACCCGGAAGCCTTGGACAGGAGGCCGTGGAACACAGCCTGCGACCCCAGAGTGTTGTCACTGACATCCGCAGGGCCAGGCTAGCAGAGACCCCCTTCTTCCCGGGGTTCACACCCACTCGGCCGACCCCTTACACAGACAGACAAAAAGCTGCCAGCGAGGAAAAGGTTTTCTCTCTACCCCATGGTTACCTATTTAATTAAGAGATTTTACTTTTTTAGAGCAGTTTTACATTTCACGAAGTTTTCACATACTGTTTTTCCCCCGGTTTTTGCTACCATTAACATTTTGCATTGTTACAATTTATATTAATAATATCATAAATAACAAATAAAATAAAGCAAAGCTAGTATTGACTTACATTTTACATAATAATTAAAACAGATAATTTTAATGAACTAGTAATGATGTAATAGTACACTATTGTTAACTAACATCCAGAGTATATCTAAGGTTAGCTCTTGGTGTTGGACATTCTATGGGATTTGATGAGTGCATGTCTTATCCACCACCGTACACGTATAGAATGGCTTCATGTTTGGATGTGGGCCATCTGAGAAGGTGGGTCGTGGTGTCCCAGCGTTGCTTCCATTGGGAATTTTTGAAGGACATACAGTGTGGAGGATCTTTGCATAAGCTTTTCCTCAGTTTTGTTTATTTCTCCGCAAGGGGCTAATGAAGATATTTTGTATTCAAAGCAAAAAGGATCAGCTTATTGTTCAGGGCGAAATATGTTTCTAAACTGACTGGTCTAGACATTCCCTTAACACATCTTTCAAGCTGATAGGGAAGGAGAACAATGCCAAGCATCGTTTTCTGTTTTAGACGCTTTCAAACCAGGCAGCACAATCAGTGCTGAAACAATAGGAAATAATTGATGCCTTCTCAGAGGGTTTGAGTTGGGAAAGGAGCTTTCCCAGCCACGTAGTTCTGTGGACAGATTTTGTGGTTTCACAGTGGGGAAGGAACCAACCCAGACTATTGAACACTTTTCAATGAAGTAGACACTAATTAATTTGAGATGGTTTTTCAGTCCACATGCAGACTTTAGACCAGATGAGCTAGATGTTAAGAAAGAAAGGAAATCATGATCCCACTGAGACAACCAGCTTGCTTTCAATTCTATCAAACTGAAGGAGTTAAATTTAGTCTGTACAGTATTTATGAAGACACCGGAATTAACATGTATCTTCAGGTACACCACTTCTGTGAGCAGTGCAAAGTGCAGTGGCTCCCACGTCACCTGGAAAACGCACAGTTGCACTGACAGGACTGATATACAGACAACAGCAGGCATGGCCAGTGACCCCAAGTAGTAGCGCCATAGCCAGGAGATAGACTGTGACCCCTGAGTTGTTTCCTTCTCTAGCCTGACACTGATGGTTGCAATTGCTTGCTTGGAGGAGCACTGTCTGGAGGAAGGACGTACCCATGGTAGGACATCAAGGCCAGAGGCTAGGGGGTCAGTCCAAGATCATGACCAGAGCTGATGATGCTCAGTGAGTTGACCAGTTAGTCTCTAGGGTCCCTACAGACACACAGCTTCAGTGCCTTTCTTCCTGAAACATTAGGAAATAATGATCACACTATTTACATCTATGACATTTATCTTTCAGCCACTATTTTTCCAGAACTGAGGTTAGATTCTTCTTAACTTCACCAAAACATGTGGAACCCAGTTATGAGCTTTATCTTCCACCTCATTCTGGTCAAGCTACAATTCCTATTCCTTGAGAAATGAGATGGGAAATGAGATGTCTTCACTTTGTTTAGATTTGTCTTGGCCCAAAGAGCTTTCATCCGCTATGGTTTTTCCTTAGCTCTGAATATTACATAGAGTTGTCCAGACATTCCCTCCAGAACACAGAGTTTTAACAATTTGCATCACTCTTTCTCAAGCAGCTCAGTAAATATCGAAGAACTCATTTTTCCAGTAAGAGAGAAGACCCTATTTTTCTAGTACACTCCAGAAAGTGGTGGCATTTCCAGCAATGTGAAGTTAGGGAGCATGCTAGGAAAGTGGTCCCGGGACTTGCCCCTTCTCTCCTGCGGTCTGCACAGACACAGCCCTCGAGAGAGGTGCTGTTCTACTGCCCTTTCCATTTAGTGCAGCACAAGGTCTCCTACTGGCCTAGCTTCCAGGATGATGCGAACGACAAGGCCTTGGGTCAGTGCTCAGCCCCTCAACCCCGTACTGTCCCTTTCAGTCCCTTTTGGCCTGTCCTACTTCCCTACTGTGCGGAGTCCTTCCCCTTTCCTTTTCAGTGGGAGAGAGGGTTCCTTGAGTGGAGCTCACCTCTTCATGTTCTGCTTTGTAGGTTTAGATGAGCACCTGTCCATTTGCCCACACAAAACCCAACAGGGGGGCTGGGGATATAGCTCAGTGGAATAAGCGCTTGCCTAGCAAGCGCAGGGTCCTGAGTTCGATCCCCAGCACCGCAAAAAAAAAAAAAAAAAAAAAACCCAACAGGCCACTAAATGTGGTGGAACACTTACGTTTCTCCATCAGATAGATATTCTTTCACGTAAAATTGACTGCTTTAGGAGAGGCAGGAATTGAAGAAGTTACCTATAATATTTCATCTGCATTCTATCTGACAGATGAGAAGCTTTTGCCACTGAAAGGTGAGCATCCCGAGACATTGCCCTTGACTCAGTCTCCAGAGTCAGCAGGGATATAAATGTGACTTTTCAGCTCCATTTTCATCAGAGAAGAGTAGAGAATGTCATTAAAAAAATAAAGCCTGGAGAGTGGTCTGCTTTCCCAGTTTCTAAATTGGCTTACAGTTGATTGATAGTATTCATTAGATTTTAGATTTCATTGCTATGGAGAAAGTTCCAGAAGTTCAGAATAACTATTTTGCTGACTTAGCGTTTCCATTTATTTTCTTCTGACAAGAAATTTATTTTTATATTTCTGACAGTATTTTTCAAAAAATAAATCTAGAAGTTTATTTTGGAGAAATAATTATTTTAATGCAATTTTCCCAAGGTCACACACCATCCTTATTTTATTTTTAAGCAAATTCAAATTTCGCAATGTGCCACACAAAGTTATATTATGAATTATTTGTGCAAAACAGATTTTCCTCTAGGAATTTCCTAAGCTGATACTGAGGCCTGCTCTTTTAAAAAAATATATTTTTATAAATGCCTATGAATGTCACACAATACTGGGTTAGATGTGGACTGCCCCTACAAGCATGTGTTTATCATGTCACCCCCCACCCTCCCACAAGCCCTCTTTCCACTGTCCCCTTCCTCTTGTCCAGCACTAGTCTCCTTCCTACTCTCACTCATCTTTTTAGATGCCACAGATTAGGGAAAATGTGCATTGTTTGTCTGAGTCTGGCCTATTTTACTGAGCATGCTCTCCAGTCCTGTCCATTTTCCTGCAGGTAACACAATTTCATTCTGCATCGCAGCTAATTGATGCTCCAATGTGCACAGGCCATATCTTCTTTATCTATCTTTCGATGGGCATCTCGGCTGCTACCTTATCTCGGCCACTGTGAATTGTACCACAGTAAATGCATGGACAGGTTCCTCAAATGTGAGGACTTTAATGTCTTTGGGCGCATACCAAGGAGTAGTGTGGTCATACGATAGCTCTACTTTTAGTTTTGTGAGGCATCTCCTCATTAATATCAATAGCGATCATACTATTTTACCTTTCTGCCCACATTGTGGAAAGGTTCCTCTTCCTTGCAACCCCACCAGCATGGATTGTTCTATGTTCTTGAGGTGGTAGATACTCAGTGTAGTTTTCATTTTAATTTCCCTGCTGAAGACTTGAACAGTTTTTATACACTGTTCATTTGCCCACTTACTGATAGAATTACTTGATTTTTTACTGTCAAGTGTCTTGAGATTTTTATACAGCATATTCTTGCGGTTAATCCTGTGTTGTAACAGTAGCTGCAAAGAGCTTCCCCCATTCTGTAGGCTGGCTCATCGTTTTGTGGGCTGTTTCCCTTGCTATGCAGAAATGCTCTAGTTTGATGTAGTCCTCTTTGTTGATTCTTGATATTCCTGGTGCTATCAAAGATCAGTTTGGGAAGTCTTGGCCTGTGCCTATGGATTACAGTGTTTCTTCTATGCTTTGTTCTAGCCATTTCACAGGTTTTGGCCTTATACCTAGGTCTCTGATCCATTTTGAATTGATATTTGTACAGGTTAAGAGATTCAGATCTAGTTTCAGTCTTCTACACCTGGATATCCAGTTTGTCCAGCACCATTTTTTAAAGAGGTTGTCTTTTCCAATGTACGCTTTTGGCTCTTTTGTCAGGAATTGGACAGCTGTAGTTGTGTGGGTTTGTTTCTGTGTCATCTATTCTATTCCACTGGTCTGTGTTGAATTTTGTACCAGTACCATACTGTTTTTGTTACTATGGATTTGTAGTATAATTTGAAGTGTAGTATTGTAATGTCTCCAGTCTCTGTTTTTGCCTAGGATTGCTTTGGCTACTCTAGGTCTTTTGTGTTTTCATACAAACTTTAAGATTGTTTTTTCTAGTTCTGTGAGGAACATTTGGAATTTTGATGGAAATTCCATTGCAAGTCTGTAGACTGCTTTTAGTAGTACAGCCATTTTAACAATATTAATTCTGTCAATCCATGACCATCTAGGTCTAAACCCTAACATGCCCCAAGCCTAGACATATGAAACAGCACATGCGTGTCCTGTCAATGCCTACAGTTCAGGAGCTGGGGTCTGCCTTTCCCCAGGCCCCAGCAGAGTGAGCTGGGCTGTGGTCTCTTCCAGGGCTCACCTGGGTAAAGGGCTTGTTTCTTCATGCACAGGGCTGCTGGCAACATTTGGCTTCTATGGTCACAGGAGTGAAGGCTTTCCTTTCTTGCTGAACATCTGCTGGAGCCAGTGCTCTTCCTCCATCATGGTCCTCTCCATGGGGAAGCTCACAATATGACAGCTGTTTCTCCAAAACTAGTGAGAAAACATCTTTCAAATGACAGCCATTGCCTTCATAAATGCCATAATCACACACACACACACACACACACACACACACACACACACACCCCATCACCTTTGCCATGAAGGGTATCACACTAGGTTGTGAGCACCAGGAAGCAGGGCGGCTAAGATGCATACAATAATGCATCTTTTCATGGTGTAAAGTCAAGCTAAGCACAGGAGAGGAGGAAGTGAAAGTGCCCATGGACTGACAAAGGTATTGGTGAGTCAAGACCACAGCACAGCACAGCAGCTTATCCATGGGTGCATTCAGCAGTGATGAGTGCCGAGCTGGGCACACTGTGTTGCCTCACTCAACAGGAGGGCTGAGGGCACTGATAATGCAAATATTATTTTTAACATTTGTCAAGTATATCCCTGTGGCAGTGTAGGATATCATTCCAGAGTGTTCTTCTGCTGCTCACGCCTGTTCCAGGTACTCCATGCTGTTAGGACTATCTCGTTTTGCAAATGAGGAAGCTGAAATGCAGAATATTTAAGCGGCTTGTTCAAGTTTGCAGAGATATGCAATTTTGTGGAACTGGGTTGTGGGCCAATGCTTTTAAACACTGTATGTCCTCTCAGCACTAGTGTCACTCTGTGCTAGGTTGGAGACCAAGGGTGGAGGTGGAGAGACGGCGGAGGGGCCTCCTCCAATTCAGAATGTGCTCATGGCCCCTAAAACTTTTGATTTCCTAGGAGCTTAGTGGTTTGTGTCTGACACCATTGAGCCACAGTGAGGAGCAGCAGGGAGAGAGGTGTGACCCGAGTCAGGAGCCAGGCTAAGCCACATACCAGGTGCCTAGACACATGTGAGCAGAGTGGAACAAGAGGTATGTGCTCTCCATAGGACAAAGGGGCCAGTCATCAGAATGCCTGGCCAGGGGCAGCAGATTTGTCAACAGAAAGATCCAGCATGGTGGCCAGGATGGAAGCAACTTTCCTGGTGATGAGTTTGGCTGAAGGTGCTGTGAGGTGGGGGTCTCCAGGGGTCAGCTCACCTGGGTCTCTCACAGCAGCCCTAAGCATCTCCAGGAAACAGCAAGATGACAGTTGATCTTGGAAGAGTTCACTTTATTTGCATTATATCTGGTGTCCCCACTGCCAGTTGGGGGTGTCCAAACTACTGGATTTCAGTGCTTTTGGAATCTGAGTTGTGTGAAGACCTAACTCAAGTGAGTCTGGGAGTTACAGGGCTTTTCTCTGGCTCCCAGTCACAGGCTCCAAGTGCGGATCAGGGAGGGCTTGGTGTCCAGCTGGCCAGCAGGAGCACACTGCCTGCTGTGACACCTCCCCAGTGAGGAGACTGCTGGATATCCCGCCCCTGCAGCACATCTCTCTGGTCTGTGATGTCCAGAGGTGGCTCCCAACTGGGCAGCATGTCCAGGGATGGAGGCTGTGCAGGTTGAAACTCTGATCCTGAACACACCTCTTCTTCTTACAGACTGATGACTGTGGGCGTTTGTTACAGACCAGAAAGCTGACTAGAGTGCAGTCCAGCCTGCATGTACCTGGGAAGAAAGCCACTGGAGGATCTGAGAGGGGCTGCACTATAATGAGGGTGTGCTTGCCGCAAACAGCAGGTCAGGGGTGTGGACACGGCAACTCCTGTCCCAGGCTCTCTATGACACACAGAAAGACAGCAGGTGGCGGTGCCAACAGAGGCCAGAGCCGGGTGACGGCTCTGTGCCTTGTTTTGATTTGTGCCACTTTTTTGACCCAACGCTATTTGGTCACTTCTCTGTCCTCCCAACCAGCTGCAGCATACCTGGGTGTTCACACTGTGGGTTGAGCAGGCCCATGCACACTAGCCGAAGAGCCAGGACACAGGCAGTTCTGGTCCTGCTGGAGTAAGGTTTTGCTGGCAGCAAGGCTGGCTGGTCCTGCACAGGGCAGCAGACTCAGGGTGGCATCTCTCCCTGAGGTCCTCTCAGAAGACTCTGCAGGATGAGCTGCAGTATCCAGCCATGAGCTTACTGAAGGCCAAGTCCATGGTGAGTACAGCATCACCACAGTCTAGTCGCCTTCCCCCTCCTCCATCGCTGAACGCAATATTAGAGGACATTTCAGATCTAAACCGTGACAGTGACAGGCAAGTGCTCGTGCAGCCTCTTTCACCTGGGACAGCTGTGTCAGATGTCGCTTGAGGATCCAGGCTCTTCTGTCTTGCCAGGGTTCTCAATAAAGTATGGGGTCCCTACCATGGTTTTCCCATTTGAATGAGAAATGGTATAGGTGATTTTTCTTATTAAGCAAACATGTTTTGAACCTCAGCTAAGTCCTGAGTTCCTTACCAGGTCTTGGGGTGGGTTGTGGTAGACAGGGGACCTCAGCATGCTGCTGCCTCCTCCAAGCCTAGGCAAGGGCAGCATGTCCCGGAGGACATGGAATGGGAACCATGAAGGCCGTGCTGAGTGCAATCCTGCTCATGCAGGACCTGAGCTCACATGTATGTGTAGCATGGTCTCTGGGGCACCAACTGGCATGGGTGAATCGCACTTTGTGTATCTGGCATGAGGTTCAGGCAGCATGTTGGGAAATGCCAGAGTTTTATGGTCCTAAGATTTCTAAATATAAAAGGATTTGCCTGCAGAAGATGAGAACAACTGAATCACTGGACATGGAATGAGGTCGTCTCCAGACTGTGGTTGTGTACTTTTTATGTTAGCAAATCAGTGCTCTTTGCAAATACTTCAGAAGCAAACTTTTAATACCACAACCGTTTTGCATGTGGACACCAGCCTCCTGCTTTTGCTCACTTCCTGCTTTGTCAGGTGTTGGCTTTGTACCTGATAATCAGCCTTAGACACTTCCTTTACCCAGTCTGCAAACGCTGTTCTAGAAGGTCCTGCAGCCATCCTGCAATGGAATGCCATGGCATGTTGTAGAAAATTAACCAAAATTACTCAAGTCTCTTTCACTATGATTGGGAAAAGATCATTTTTGGTCTTCTCAAATAAAAAACATACAGTATTCTCCCCTGATCTAAGAAGGAAACTTTCCAAGACCCCCAAAAGATGCCCCAAACCATGGCTATTACCAAACTTTGTATGTACAATACTTCTTCCTACTCAGAGATACACAGCAAAGTTTAACTTATAAATTAAGCACTGCAAGATATTACCAGCAGTAATATAATGAATCAATTATGACAGAAACCAATGTGGTTACCAGCCTCACTCTTCTTGCACTTGGGAACATTATTAAATAAAACAAGGGTTCCTGGAATCTGGGCCCTGTGGTTCTGCAGAGTTGATCTGATCATGCAGCCAGTGATCAAGTAACACCTGTACAGGTACTGCCTCCAGAGTGGATACGCTGGACAAAGGAAAGATTCCTATCCCAGGTAGGACAGAGTGGCACTTCATCATGCACCATCTCAAACTCAGGAATTATTCTTGGGATTTTCCGTTCAATTATCTCTGGACCATGGTTGACTGTGGGTTAACTAGAAGCATGGAAAGGGGGACTACGTAAGGTGAAGTCTTTATTAGTGCAGGTTGCGTTCTTAGTTAAGTGTCTACTTCTCCTAAGTCAGGCAGGAACCTTCCCTGGAGAACTGCCACTTACAGAAAAATTGTAGTTTTAGCAGATTTAAAACTATCCAATAGTCTAAAATTATTGAAATAAATATAACACTATTTAATGGATGTAAGTTATTGGTACTGAAAAAACTTCGGATTTGGGCAACTATTACATTTAGACACTACCAGCTAAGCCTCCTAAGGGACTTCAGCCTGAGATCTTTCTTGTAAAATGCCTGTGTTAAAATCAGAACTTATGCTCAACCAATCAGAAGCAGTCAAGATGCTTATGTAACAGGGACTTTCCAATGAGATGGGCCATATCACATCACAGAGACCAGTCAGATGTTTGTTCTGCTTTACTTTTGTGCCTGTCCTGTAAATATCTCCACCTTCTTTTTTTTCCCTAGATGGAGATTCTGAACTGCTTCTGGCTTGGTGTTGCCCAGTTTAGGAATTATTCTCTCTAATAAACTTATAGTGCTTCGGTTTAATTTTGGACAGAATGAGTTTTCATAGATTTCAACACCGCATCAGAGTTCTGGACAGGCTGTTGGGTAGTTACAAGAATCCTGTGGCTTGGTTGGTGTCTCCCCAATGACTTTGTGGTGTTAAGCACCCTGGCAAGTGCTTATTCGCCATTTGTGTGTATTCTTTGCTGACGTGCCTGTTTAGACCTTTCACCCCTTTAAAGAAATTGTTTTGAAATAGTTCATTACAGTAAGTCCACAACTTATGAAAGAGTTCCAGTCCAGGTGAAAAATGTAAGTCAGGCTCATTTGAAAGTCCAACAAACTGGGTCTTATATATCTTTGACACAACTACACAAGATAAAGCATAAAAAAACCAAACACACACACAAATACCGCAAATAAACTATTTCTACTTTTACAGTTACCTTAAGATGAGGGTGCAGTACAGTCGTCACCTGTGAGACTGCACGAAGTGACCCAACGGAAGGGAGTTACTAACTGGAGGAGGGAGAGGAGGTAGGAGATGGTGAAGCGACATCTACCATCTTTTTGCTCTGTCCAATCTGTTATCTTCATTTTTGTTTGTCTTTGCGATGCCTAGCAGTCCCCTCCACATCACCCCTGCTCTTCCTCTTGCTTCTGGACACCCCAGGCTGTGACTGAGCACTACGCTATGTACACTATTGCAGTGCACAGTAAGCACCAGCAGCACTGCTGTGACAATGTCCAGCTGACCTGAGAGTCACTTCCATGATTTGTTCATACCTATGAACGTTCATAATGCAAGGTCTGTTCGTATCTGTGAAACAATATTTGCAACTCAAATGTTTCTAAGTTAGGGACTTACTCTACTGAACTTTGGGAATTCTTTGCATAATGCAACTTCAGGGACACTGAACATGAACAGGTAAGTGAGATTCCATCACAAACTGTAGGACATCGTACACTGGAACACTACTCAGCATTGTGCAGAAATGAACTGTGAATGTATGCTTCCACACCATCTATTTGAAAACGGTTTTGTTTCTACAATTTGAAAAACCATCCTCTTTTGTTATTGATGTTTTCTCTAGAAGCATTGCTTTTCTTTTCTGATTCTGGCTTCTTAGGGATTCCAGTGATTGTTGGTCACAATTCACTTTTTTTTGTCTTTTTGAGATAGGGTCTTGCTATGCAGTCCAGGCTGGCCTTGAGCTCATTTTGTAGCCCAGGCTGGTCTCAACCACTCAACGATCCTCCTGCCCCAGCCTCCCGAGTGCTGCGATTACAGGTGTGCGTCACCACACCTGGCCACAATTTTCTTTTGAGAAAAGGCCAGGAAAGCTAACTAGAGGCCATGGCTGTGGGGAATCGTCATCCCAGGCTTCCCTGCAGCCAGGGACAAGGTAACTGGCCTGGATGGAACATGGTCTCTAAAGACCATGTGAAGGCTTTGCCAGCAATGCCAACATCGAGCCCCTCAGGGAAGGTGCCCTCCCCTACTCTCCCTGCTTCTTCCTGAGAACATGTACATAGCTGATGTCAGGACTGTGCATGCTTTCTGTAGGCAGCAGGAATGTTGGAGGCACGGCCATTCACTCAGCATCCTCATTCTGAGGCACTCCTTTCACCTGCACCGGCGCCAGCCCTTGGGCCGGAGCTCTCATGCAGGCTGGCACATGTCGCACTAGCTGCGGCTCACTGGAAAGGTGCCTCTCCTCCCCTTTGGGCCTCAAACCTAAACACCTTTGCTAAAAAAATAAACAAATGTGGTGTTCCTTCCAAGTAGTTACAAACAAAAAATCCACAGAGAGGACAAGTGTCTTAGTTACTTTTCTCATTGCTGAGACAAAAATACACAAGACCCAAAGTTAAAGGGGGAAAGATTTATTTAGCTCATAGTTTGTACAGGTTTCAGTCCATATCAGCTGGCTGCAAGCGGAGTGGCTTCACAGAGGAACAATTCAGGGCGGCCAGAAGTTAGCAAAGCAGGAAGGGACCTTAAGAGCATCTTTCTGCCCCCTTTATTTTATCCAGACTACCAGAGTTAGGGTGGTGTTAACCCAATCAGTGGAACAATTTAGTAATCACACACCTTTAATCCCAGCATTGCACCAGGAATCGTCACATGCCAGACCCAGCCAGGTCTGAGAAAGCCCCACTGTGACCACTCCAGGCTTTGAGGGACATCTACACAGAAACCATAACAGGGGAAGGGAAATAAGGTACACTACGTTCATGGAGAAATGATGAGTGTGATCATGTTGTCTGACAAATATATCCTAATAAAAAAATCTACCTTGCCTTAGCACACTGGTAATAAAGACAAAGCAGACATTTAGAAATTAAGAAATACAGAGGAAATTACCGAAGTGGTCACTGCCATTTCTCCCACCTCCTGGAAGATGTTAGAAGCCAGTGCATGGCCCAGGTGAGTTCAGGACACTGGACTCAGTGTGGTGCTACTGGAGGTCTCTCCCCCTTAGGTTAAGCAGTGCATTTTATGAGTGCCAATTCCCTCTGTGGGCCCTGGAATACATTAGAAGTAACACACAGTGTGGGAGACCAGAGAATGAGAATCAAGGCCTAATTGACCTTCCCTGTGGACACCAAGGGGAAAAACAGCCAGCTGTGCTCCTCTGACCACATGCAGATGTGCCGACATGTTGCAGGTTCCAGGCAAGCGTCACCACAGCTGAGATCCAATTGTCTCCCTGGGCATGTCCTATGTAGATAACAGCAGGCAGAGGAATCTTGGGCTACTCTAATTGCTTCTCCATATCTAAGTGAATCAAGCAAGGTGAGTCCAACGCTCAGGGCTCTCTGTCCACTGGAGGTGAGAGCCCCCTGGCCCCTACACTCTAAACTGACTCTGTGTCTTTTTGTCTTTCATCTTTGTTCACCACCCTATCAGGAAAAACTCAAAGCCTGGTTTCCTGCAATACCGTTTCATCATTCTGCTTTGTAAAATTGTGAGATACTTGAGTTTTAGAAAATTCTAGTTCCATCTAAAGGAAGAAAAAAAATACCACCACAGAGTGTATTTATGGCTCATGCTCATGGGAAGTGAACCAGGGACCAGGCTAGGAAGGCAGAGTAGCTGCTCCTTTGGGGGCACCTGAGGGTCCCTCGCAAGAGAATGGGCAACTTGCTCTTCAGGAGCAGCCACTGGCACCCACCCTATCCTTGTCACCTCTTCCCAGAACTGGCTGGGACCACTGCCCAATGCCTCTGGCAACTTAACAAAATCCTGACTCAGAAAAAGAAATGAAAAGGCCTGTGGTGTAGCTCAGTGCAAAAGGCCTGACTTTAATCCCTGGTACCACACACACATAGAAGAAAAGAAAAAAGCCTGTAAATTCTGTTCTTGTACACACTTTGCTATCCATACTCAAAAAAGGTAAACTGGAAGTGAAAGAAATTAACAGTACTAAGTTCTGATGGCTCAAGATTCCTAACCACTTATGTGGCATAACCCTTCAACCTGCATTTCAGTTTGATTAATTTATAATTAGCTAGCTTACAAATTTTACTATGGAAAAGAAATCCATTGGGCATATCTGGAAAACAATCAAGAAGCAGGAAAATTACAGAGATCTGGTTCATTCATACGGCCTCCCAGAGAAGGAACAGCAAGACTTCCAAATGAAGATCATTTCCTTGATGATACACTTAATACAAAAATGGAATTATAACTTTCCGAGACTTGGGATAATCTTCAAACTTCTCAAGGTACCACCTAAAATAAGAAAATTTTTTTAAAATGAAGTCATTCTGTTACTTCAGCATTTCATGGACACTGACCAAAGTGGTAGTATTTTTCATTATAAATGAATACTGAGATTTTAAAAGTACTAGTAAAAAGTCTGGCATTTCAAATACTGAGTTCAGTTTTATCCAAGTCGTGGATAACTGCATAACCTAAAGTGTGATTCAGACCAAGTAACCCGTGGAGTTCATCTTTCTCCTGGGAAGCAAAGTGCTGACCTGTGCAAAGCACTCATGTGCTCCCTCCCCGCTCCTGGGCAGTGCACAGCCAGGGGAGGGAAGGACAGAACCACCAGGGGTCGCCTGACGCCTTCTCTGCCCCGTGCATAACTACAGCCTGACCCAGGGTCTGGAGGTGGCCGCCAGCCAGGTACAGTCCCCGGGCAGCTCCTAGGAAGGATGCCAAGTCGCTGGGGCAATGCAACCATAGTTCAGCTCCACAGCCAAAACAAACAGCACTTCCAGTTTTGATATATGAACAAAGTCACACTCATTCATTTTGACAGAATGGCCAATTGGGAAAGCTGGCAACTAAGCAGATGGAGTAAAAGCTGGAAATAATTTGAGGCCAGGCTCAGTGACAGGCACCTATAGCCCCAGCTCCTCAGGAGGCTGAAGCAGGAGGATCATCCAAGCCAAGGAGTTCAAGTCTAGCCTGGATAACATTAGACTCATTTAAAACAAACAAAAAAAGGGGGGGGGCACAAGATGGAAAAATAGAAAGAAAAGGAGTTTCTATAAGCACAAAAGAATGCTATATTATGTGCTCAGGACTAAAGTGCTACTGAATTATTGTTTTATTAGTGTCAGTCATAATTCTATGATAAATATTTCTGCTGTTTGAACAGAAGGATATTTTTGATGTTTTCCTATGGAGTTGTTTCTATTACCACTGCACAGTTCTTTTAATTCAACGGTATTTCCTTTCCCTTTTGTCTAATTTTTATATGCTGCTAAACATATTTTAGATACACTGTGGTTTGTAAACTTCAGTCACTACGATGAGAATTATCATCCCTGTGGTGGGAAAAGCTTTGCAGGGAAGTTGCCAAGATACACTCTTGCAGTAGACCTGGATGACTTACTGAACTGCAGACTGGACTTTGAAAAAAAGGACATTGTAATTCTCTGTCTGCTCGGGATATTAATGTGTAAATCTGGCAAGTCTAATTTTTATGTAGACAGTATAACATTTGAAATTATTGTCTTATGTAATTTTTTTCCTAAAATGATTTACATTAACATGTTGCTATGAAAAAAAAAGTCACTAAACAGATGAGGAGTCACGATGGGAAGCAGCCAGCTGTCTGTTAATGTGGCAGAAGCAGAAGCCAGCAGCTGCACGTGAGCTGGCACAACCCTGTCAGCTCTGGACGTGTTCCATACTGCAATGCTCCAACTGTGGGTTCTCACAGACCAGCCAGCCCGCTGCGCCCACTGCCCATGCTGGCCTGTGGGCCCCACAAGGCCTGGGAGAAGAGCAGTTTCCGAAGTCGGTCAGGGCTTCAGGATCAAGTGTCCCCTCTTCTTGCCAGCAGTGGCCAGCGATGGCCCATGAGATACGGGTGTCCATTTCAGGGTGACCACACGCAAGAGCAGGTGGCCAGGCATGTGCAAGGGAGCAATGACTTGTCCACTGCGAGTTCCTGACAGCTCCTTTGGGCTGGCTAGGCGGCAGCCACGGTCACAGCCACAGAGGCAGGTGGCCAGCGCCTCTCCCAGCAGCCATGCATGGAAGATTGGGATGCAGCACAGGGTTCCCACAGTGCTGGGGCCAGAGGCTCCACCGAGGTTGCAAAGAGTGCTAGTGTTGTCAAATGGTCTCCCCGGGAAAGGAATCCATGCCAGACAGGTTGTTTATGTCACAGGCCCCATTATTCCCCTTCTAGGTATCTCCTCAAGAGTTGAAGGCATTTATTACACCGATACATGCATGGCCACGTGTAGCAGCATAACTCACGACAGCTATACTTGGGAAGCCCCTGTGCGCATCAACAGGCAAACAGGTGAAGGACATGCGATATCTGCCCACAGTGAAGCACTACTCTGTCACACAGAAGGATACTCAAGTCATCCATAGGAAAATGGATGCACCCAGAGACTGCCGTGTTCAGTGAACTAAACCACACACAAGCTTAATTCTGCATGGTTTCTCTTATGTGATAAACCCAAAGTGTAAATAAAGAGAAAAATGAGATAATAGGAAGAAGGAAGGTAGAGTGTTTGCAAATGGAAAGGAGACTCAGGCGCTGGGGGTGGTTAGGATGTTATGGATATGTACCAGCTTCGCGTGATCGCTGCAACCCTTCCACACTGCAAATGTGTGCTAATAAAAGTAATCACAGATTCATTTCATAGAGACAACTATATGGGGATAAAATGTTAAAATTTTTCTCAATCACTGAAGTCACAAACCAACCTCAGGAAATGATGTTTTAAGATATATAATTTTTAAAGGGGCAAAAAGCCCGGAATCTATTATCTTTCTTTGCCTAGAGCTGAAGCAGCCTTAAGATGTGACGAGAGCTGGCTTCAGTGGTTTACCTTGATCTGCTTCCTTTCCCACCCTCCCGTCTGAGGAAAGGCCCCTGCGTTGCATCAGAAGATGCTGACTTCCAGACCACCCTTTTGAGTTATTCTGGGAAGCAGCTCCTGACTCCCAAACAGTTTAGGGTAACATGGGTCTCCATCCAGTGGCCTTCAAGGACACCGAGGGACTGCGTGCTTGCTTTCTGGGGTTCAGAAATCACGTTTTCTGCATTCAAGTCTGATGAGCAGCAAGGGAGATGGGTGCAGCGGGTGTAAGCCAGCACTCACAGAAACATTCTCATCTCATTTCTCCGCTTTCCCATCATTACACCATCCACCACAGCATCCTGAAGATGCACTGCACTCTTCCTGAACGGCACCGAACACAGAGAACCAGACAGGTGAACTCTGTCTTCACTTCCGCAGAGCTCCTCCAGGGGACTTCCAAGTTTCAGCATCCAGTCTGGGCAGCAGACAGCCCAGCCCAGGTCCACGGCTGCACACGTGCTGCAAAGCTTGTGCAGCCCGGGTCCAGGTTGGGGAAGAAGACCCCTCCAACTTAGAATTCCTGTAACTTTTGCGCTCAGCAGGGAATATGTATTAGCAACCTGTAACTGCCCATCTAGCAACTGGGCTTAACAATGCAATAGATTATGAATTTAAATATCACTTGTTAAAGAATTCCCTTGTCATGCAATATTGTTTTTAGAGCATTACAATAAACACAGTAAAACGCATAGCCCTATGGAGTAGTTTTTTCTTTTGGAATCAATTTATTGATAATCCAGTTAGTTGGGTTTCTCTGGTCTCTATTCAATGGGGTACCACTCTACTATAAACAAGGATAAATTGGACTTGTTTGGAGGGAACAGATGCCCCATAAGACCATAATGTTCACAGAAACAGATCTGGGCTCTTGGGAACACAGGCTTTCCTTCGGGGAGGGGAATTATGGCTTCCACTTGTGTATGTTTCACATTCAAATGTTGAGAGGGACTTTCCTGTTCTCTATTTTCCTTTGAGAAAACATCTTGACAACAGTGGGCAAGCTCTTAAATCTTCCTCCCTCCATCCTCCAAAGTTATCAGTGCTATTACACTGGTTTCTACTATTTAAAAAAACCATTATTTGCTTTTTCATATGAAATAATGCAAATGCAATCGTTGAAGGTATTGACAGCCATGTGGAGGAGCTTGGACCCCTGGGCCCTGGCTGTGAGGGCTGGTGACAGGCTGGAGTGGAGAGGGAGGAGCGGAGATCAGGACAGGCTCTCCCACAGGCACTGGGACATAAACCCTGCTTTGTTCTATTCACTTTCTGAGACTCTTATACATAGTTAGCATTAGTACTGAACTACATTATTAACATTCAGTATTGAACTACTAAGGTACTACTACTTGGCACTATCCCAGCCAAGTCACCTAGCAGAGGAGAAACCTGATGCTTTTGAGAATCCGCTCATTGTTTACTTTCCCAAGGCTCTGTCAATGTGAAATGCAGGAGGTCTGGTGCTCTGGTCTCCTATATCTACGGGCTATAGCACCACAAACCAGTGGCTTCTAAGAGCAGTAATCGACTCTCTCCCAGGAGCAAGCATCCAAGGGGTACCCCTGACTGCAGGCTGGGGCGAGCATCCTTCCTTGTTGAAAGCTGATCCTCAGGTCTCTGCTTCCTGTGAGGCATTCTCCTCTGGAGTGCACTGGATCCAGTGCTTCCTTTGCAGTGAGGTGGGCACCGTGCAGGCTCAGCTGCCCACTGCAGTGCGGCTTCACCCTAACCTCATACCTGTAGCAATCCTGCCTGTCAGGGCACACACACAGGCACAGGGAGAAAGCAGTGATCTTCCCTTCTGGGGACACAGTTCAGATCCTCCCAGGCAGTGACTCCGGACAGCCCACATCCCCGGTCACTGTCAAGCCTGCGACTGCTGTTCTGAAACCTCAAACATCCCTCTCTTTCTCAGCAGCTCTGGGATTTCAGGGTCCTGGCACTCTCTCCCTGTCTGAGAGTGAAGACACAGAACCCCCGGCATACCAGGCATCTGAAGGAGACACAGGGTACCTGCCTTCCCATCTCAGCTGTGCCCGCGCTGCAGGTATCCGCCACAGACTCAGCAGTCAGGACTTCCCCTGCTCTACCTCCAAAAACGACCCACAGATCTCTCCAGGCACAGAGGCCAGGAGGACACCTAGGTATCTTGACTCTAAAAGATCTGTACTTTTCCCACTCTACCACGACATCAATCTAGTCACCTTGAAGCCTTTTCTTTGTTCTTCTCTCCAAGACTCTGCGGCAGGATGACGTTACCTCTGGTGTGTGCCCACAGCATAGCCCCCTTGGCAATTTCGATGACATGCAGGGAGCCACAGTGCAGGGCACTCTCCAGCTCCACGATTTCCCCCATTCCTGCTCGATTCTGCCTTCCTGATTTTTCTAGTTTCATCAGCATTCTCAAATTTTTTTCTTTTTGCAGGAATGGGGATTGAACCCAAGGACTTCACTTTGAGCTGTCCCAGCCTTTTCCTTTTGAGACAGTTACTAAGTTCTAAGTGCCCATGGCTGGGCTTGAACTTGTTTCCTCCTACCTCAGTCTCCTCTAGTGTTGGTACTACTGCTGTGTGCCGCTGTGCATTGCTGGTATCCTTGATTTTTAACTGGTGCTTCCACTTGAACTCTCTGAATCCTCTGCTTGGTGGCAAGGCTGACCATGAACTCCAAGAGCAAACATTTGCAGGTTCAGATGTGGTGAAGAAAACACCTGTGCTGGGGGATGGCTGGTGACTCCTTACAGCAGGTGACACTGCAGCCCTGGGCCTGAGGGGCTGTCAGTTCTGGTCTTGCATCGCCACAGCAAACCTGACACTGGCACTGGGCAATTCAAATGACTCTCAGCACTTTAGGACAGCTAAGCTAACATCTTTTAGCCTAAGGTCAAAGAATCAGTGAAGAATGTTAAAAGTATTTTAAAACTTACCGGTGATGTTGTTTTGCTATGGGGAATAAAATGGTAAATGTGGACAGGGCAAAAGCCGCACCTTGGAGAGACCAGCTGGCCAACGCAAAGCCACACCACTCCACGATTTCCCCAAGATAGTTGGCGGCAGTTACGAATTCAAACAAGCCTCCTAGACAAAACAGAGCAACACAGGGCATTTACTATGGAGCCATGTCTAGTGAAACCCTGATTTAACTGATGCTAGAGAATACTACTCTGCACATCACAAGCGTAACATCACTCGCATGAAATGCACACAGCACGTGTCTCTGGAAGCAACTACAGGGACATACACCAAACATCAGAGGCCATATTCCCTCCTAGCTGTGACTTTAGGGCAGTCATCCTTTTCACTTTCTATTTCTGTAGTCTTTCGTCATTACTGTCTGTGTCTTATCAGCATCTGGGCAGCCAGGTCCCAGAAGAGGGGGATCTCTGCACCCTATTATAAATGGGAATGTCACCACAGGGCCAGAGCTGGAGCGAAGTAGGAAATCAGGCACCTTGACCCCAAGTATCCAATGTAGAGGGAAACATCTGGTTGAGGGCTGGCGAGTAGTAAGCTCAGAAAACCCACAGCTACCCCTGAGTACACAGGTGACCTAGGAACACTACATTACACAACAGTGAGCGTCACAACTGTCACACAGCCCACAGAATTTGTCCACCACCCCATGCAGGTATCTTATCTGGATTTATGAACTGCCAATGGCTCTGTTTATCTCAGAACCCATCTGTAACTCTTTATCTATGGATTCCGTAACTTCATCCTCTTGGCCTTGACCAGTGACATCCCGCCACTGTTCAGAGTTCTGGCCAGGGCTCCTGTAAAACAGCACACAATTGGCCTTCACAGAAATGACTGTGTGTTGGAAAACAAGACCAGGTCACAAAGAAAAGACCCAGTCTAAGGTAGGTGGTCAGCTCCAAAGTGCACCATGGCAGAGCCCTCTGGAGGACTGAGACCACATCCCTGGGCCCTAGAGTCTTCAAAGACACTGGCTGCATCTGTGTGAGGGACAATAGGACCACGGTAAGGTGCAGCCTTCCACCCTACCACACCTCATGGCCACCTCCAGAATCTGACAACCCCCCCCTCCAGACACCCTCAGCCCCAAGGACTCATGTGACTGGTGTCAATTTCCCCTGGTACAAACATAAGTAGACAGTGATGGTGAACCTTTCAGAGCTTTCAATAACAAACAGACCACTATGGCACACGTGCCATGGGTTCGCCATAACTGGGATAGGTTAAGCATTTTCCAAAACTGACCTTGAGTCTTTGCTTATTTCACAAAAGCTTCCTTGCACTCCTTTTTGAAACCTGCGCTCTGTCCCAGGGCCCTGGATTTCTTCACAGCTCCCACATACAGATGGCAGATCTCCCTCTCCTGCCCTCGGCAGCTCACTGGAAAAATCTCTTAGGGCTCACTCTTTGCTTTTTCTGTGCCTTTTGGTGGTGTCTGGCTTTTGCTGCTGTTCTCTGTATGCCATATGATCTCAGGATCAGAAATAAAAGAATTTTAGCAGCAGTTTTCTCCCTAAGTCTTATGGGTTCCCAGCTTGTCTTCTTCCATCATCTGACCACATCTTCTGCCATAAGCACAGCCCCATCTCTGTGCCTCCATGTGTCCAGAGCTGTTGTGGATGTCCCCTCAGCCAGGGACAGCTGGGGACAGCAGGGGCAGGAGCTGCAGGTGCAGGGAGCCGACAACAATGTGCTCAGCATGGAGGTGCTGCCTGCTGGTGCGCTCTCCCATGGTATCCAGGCTGCTCTTACTCCATTCACACAGGAAATCATGTGGGAAACTCTGGCTTCAACTTTTCCCTGCTTCGTGAGATGCACTTCTGTTCCGACAGGTTGTGCCGCTCTGTCTTCCTCCTACAGTGTGTCTGCAATGGTCTTGGGAAGATACCTTTCTTGTTCCTCTGGTGTGAATATGTTGGGTTAGAACACAGCAGGAGACAGAGGGAAAAGGTCAGAGACAGTCCAGGGGCACCTCTGCTGCCATGTGGTCATGGGGTGGCTGCATATGGGGTGGCTCTGGGCCTCCCCAGGGACCCTGCTTCTCTGGGGATGCTCTTCCTCTTCCACCAGCATGGCTTTGGGCTCTTCCCACATTTCCTCATTCTGCCATCTGGGGCTCCTGCCCTGCCCTGTCTCCTGTGACTCATGGTAGCAGTTTCCAGGGAGCAGCACTGCTCAGGGATCTAATCAGACAGCCCCTGGGCAGAGATGGGGGCACTGCATCCTCTCCATAGGACAGCTTCGTGGGAAGCCACCGAGGTTACAGCCCAGCCAACACCTGGGGTAAGGGGCATCTCTTCCAGCTGCTAGGCAGGGCCTGGCCTCCGGCGGCCCACCTGGGACCCCACCAAGGTCACCATGCTTCCCCACACTCATAATCCAGGACTTCCCAAGGTCAGTCCTCCCAGACTTCAGACCCTCTGGGCCACAGCTTAATGTGATCATTTGTTTGCTTTTGTTGTTAAAAGACCTGAAATCCTTCAGGTCATCTAGATTTTCCCTCATGGTACTAATTTCCTTGTGAGTGCCATAGCCTCTGTGTGTCTCTTACTCTGGAAATGAAGTCTATGGGGTCCACAAGACCCCAGGTGGAAGGCAGGTGCCTTTCAGGATTGGGGTTCTGGCTGCCCAGGCACACAAATGCACTCCCACTCCTGCTCAGGACAACCTGGCATTAACCAACCATCAAGGATTTTCAGACCACCCCAGGCTGGGACTTCTGGTTGCACGGGTGGCCACACATGGCACACCTTCGTTCAGTGATTTCCAGATTCTAGCCTCACTGGATTCGATCCTCTCAAGATTACTTTCTTTTTGGACGGTAGATCGATGCACGTAAAGAGGCTTTTAAAACTTCACCCAACATTTTAAGGTCTGTCTAGGAGTCATTGCCACTGTATTTAATGAAGCACAGGTATCCGGCTCCGGTAAACTGAGTTCCTCTTCATCCTGTCTGCAAATGCAGATCTGCCCTTTTGCTTCACACCCATCTCCTTAGCCAGAATCAGTTCTTTTGTTTTCCTAAAAAGAAAACAGTCACCGAGGTGACTCACTGCAAACTTGCAGCTAATGAACACCGATTGTGAGTTACTAGAGCCATCAAGGCTGAGACAGCCAGGCACATGAAGTAGGACACTGAAAGAAAGCCTCCCCTCTCAGGACGCACCCCTTGGTATCTTGTATCCTGTCTCCTCTGGTTTTCGAAGATTCCTCAATATATGATCTGAGTGGATGTTTATTAGCATGCCTGTTAACCACAAGGCAAAACCTAAGAGAAAAAAAAGACAAGATTATTATGGCAATGAAGTGCTGGACTCAAGAATCCACGTGGACTGAATAGGTCCCCCAAATCCTCTTTATTACCCTCATTACCCTCCCAGCAGCTGAAATCCTCTTCATTACCCTCCTAGCAGCTTCAGCTGCTGGGAGACCCTGGGCAACATCAGTGGTGAGATGCCCATGGGCTTTGCTATCCTGATGAAGCTCATAAAGTCACAACCACCGAACATGCCCAGGCCTGACGGTCCCAGTCTATATGTAGGATCAGAGATACCCCTAGCCATGGACACAGCTGTGCCCCGCAGCAGGAGTGGCTCACAGGTGTACCTGACCATGTTCCCCAGTGCCCACCAGACAGGGAGGGGCAAGGATCCACCGCCACTGCCCCTCACAAACGGGGCCCCTGCAGGGGTGGCCCACGTCCCTGGGTGCCCAGGTCTCAACCGCTTTTCTCCTTTCCTTACAACTTCTTGACTCATTCAGCACACTGTCCCCGGCTTCCCTGCAGCTGAGTGCCTGCCAGGTCATCCTGCTGCACCCCTGCCTCGCTCACTTCTCCTTCCTCAGCTGCAACCTCTCCTCCCGCACATGGTAGGGTTTTCTTCCCACTCCTGAAATGTTCAGGGGTTTATCACTTAAAGGGGACTTCTCAGTATTATATCATTTAGAAAAAAGACAAGCAAAATGACAGGATGTTTTATAAAGCAGTAACTGATTTTTTCACTTTTTTGTGTCACTAGTTAAGTTCATTGGTACAGTTCAGCTACACATAATGATCACATGCATCGCATGAACTTTGTACCTGTACAGTCTTGATTCCTATTTTTCCCATTTCCCTCCCCTCCCTTCAGCCTCTTTCCCCTTCTTGTTTACAAGAGCTTTGTTTCCATTTTATTGCTTTGTCTTTTCCCTTCTGTGATAGTTACTTTTCTCTCAGTGTTGAGACAAAATACCTGACACTCAAAGTTAAAGAGGGAACAGTTTATTTGACTCACAGTTTACAGAGGTTTCAGTCCATAATCAGCTGCTCCGAGGCAGTGTGGCAGGGAAGAGGGGCAAGCATCCAAGGCAGTGGAAGACACCAAAAGCAACAAGGGGGGGGGACAAGCCTCCCTCCGTCCCTTGTACTGTGTGTAGGACAGAGGGCGGGTATGGCACTCACACCCTTAATCCCAGCCAGAACTGAGCCAAACCAGTCAGTGGACTGATTCACTGATCACACACCCTTCTTCCCAGCATCACACACTCTAGATTCAGCCACCTCTGAAAAAGCCCTGTGACTGCATGAGGCTTGGAACAATATCTAGTTAAACTGTAACACTTGCCTCCCCACCTCCCTTCTGCCCCTTCCCATGTGAAAATTTTCTTCCCACTGCCCAGTATCTATTATATATTTTGGTCTTTATTTACACTTTCAATTTCTTTTTTTTTTTTTTTTTTTTTTTTTACCAGGAATCAAACTA
>PVLD010003888.1:0-74669 GCA_004027595.1 Dinomys branickii
GATTGAGTGGTAGGGCAACGGAGATGAGGGAGGAGAAAAAACGAACTGATCAAAAGGGCCATCATCTGTGTAACCTGAGTAACAAAGATGAAGGTAACATTATGTAGGACAGCATCCAGAGCTAATTCCCTTCTATGTTCTCCATAATTCTGTATTTCCTCAGTCGTTTTTGTATTAGCAGAAATGAAGATAACTTTATATTATACAGCATCCAGTGCAAATTCCCTACTATCTTATCTATAATTTGGTATTTAATGTTTTTGTGTTAACTAACGTGAAGATAACTATGTAATACAACATCCAGTTCTAATTCCCTACTATATTCTGTATAACTTTGTATTTTCTGTATTGTTTATGGCTTTTCTGGTTCATATGTCTCCATTCTTTTGTCTTTAAAATAAAATTTAAAAAAAAATAAAAGAGAAAAATATAAGCTAAATAAAAAAAAAAGATAACACACACACACACACGTATAGATTTTGTTATATAACCATCAATCTAGTTCATATGGATACAGTTGGCAAAATAATGGTTACCTTAGTTTCTCATTTTCCACACTGTGTTTGCTGCTGCTGTTATTGCCGATTGTACTACTTTAATCAAAGTGATATAATGGTTCTAACCAGCTGTAGTATACAAAAACTGAGATTGTCAAAAGGTCATAGAAAATGCTGTGGGCCAGGGCCAAAGAACCAAAGGCCAGGCCAACTAGGCAGCAACTTCTCATCCCCAGCAGATTGAAGGCATAAGATCTTGCAACACACTCAAAACCCAGAAGCCAGCTACCCATGGAAGATACCTTGGAGAAGTAGTCATTTCCTAAGGGTTCTAAATACTAGCAAAAAGCAACTCACCATTGGCAATTCACAAGTATCAAGCCAAGAAAAGAAAATGAAAAGACACTTAAATAAGATGCAAACCCAGACATCCAGTTCACCAAAGGCAAGCCCAGGGGGAAATGCATCGCGGGACAGTCTGAAAGCCACCTAACTGGCCTGTGAAGTGGTAACAACTAAGCAAGTGAGTGAGACTCTAGAAAACAATCAAATCAGAAATAATTTCTCAGATAACTACAGAGATTTCTCAGATAACTACAGATAGCTACAGCAATAACAACATGAAAAAACATGCTTAATGACTCTAGAACAGATGCAGATTGAAAAGTAGAGGAGCTTAGGAAAATGATGGAAACCATGAATGCCCAACATAGGAAAGAAATGGAATCCATAAAATAGATTCAAGCAAGTATCCAGGAGACTGAAAATACATTAAAGTATCTGCAGCAGAATGAGCCATTTTGAGGAGGGAATCTCATATAGAAACAGGATTGCAGATAGCAATCATGAAAAGAAAAATTTCTTAAAAATAGCTAAGAACCATGAGAAATCAATCCAGCAGCTGCTAGATGATGCAAAAAAGAACAACAGCATTGACTGGAGTCAATGAAAAGCCAGGAGATAATACAAATGATATAAAAGAAACCTGCACTGAAGTCATGGCAGATTTCTCTAGTAGGAAAAACAATTTGACATACACATAAGGGAGGTATATAAAATTCCAGTTAGCCATGGTTCAAAAAAATTACAGCAAGGCATATCATAGTTAAGATACCAGAAATTTAACACAAGAATAGAATATTAAAAGCTATTAGGGAAAAGAAACAAATCATCTACAAAGGAAAGCCCATCAGAATCACAGCTGACTTATAAACGTAAACCTTCAAATCAAGGAGAGCTTGGAGTGAATATTTTAAGCCTTAAAAGAAAACAACCTCCAACCCAGATTGATGTACCTTGTAAAACTATCTTTTAAAATTGATGGATGCTTTACTCAAAGGAACAGTTAATGATTACTTGTTTGATCAATATTGCATGTCTCTATTTGTTTTCCTGAAAAACCACTTTGAAGATAGCAATAGTAATAAAACAACCATTGATAATTTCCTACTGCTTTGTCTGTAACTCTGTATTGCTTGTGTTGTTCTTATGCTGTTTTGTAAATGGATGTCTGTTTGTTAATATGTCTTCCTTTTATTTTCAAAATAAAAAAAAAATTGATGGAGAGGGTTGGGGATATAGCTCAGTGGAATAAGTACCTGTCTGGAAAGCACAAGGTCCTGATTTCAATCCCCAGTGCTGCCAAAAAAAAAAAAAAAATTGTTGGAGAAATAAGATATTTCTGGGGGTGGGGGGAACACCTGAGGAAATTCATGAACACCACTCCAGCTCTCCAAAATGTTTTGAAGGACATTCTGGAAAGGGAGAACAAGGACTGAAACTGCATGAACCCTAACAGAAGGAATCCACCAGGCAGGGCAAATAATTAAATGCCGATTGCGGGGGGGGGGGGGCAAAACAGGAAAGTAACGTGACAAGTATAAGTCAATATATATCAGTTATAACCGTCAATATTAGTTGTCTCACCAGTGAAACAGTGGCAAAATGAATCAAGAAGCAACACCCAACAATATTCTGCATGGAAGAAACAACTAATTCAAAAATTCATAGGCTGAAAGTCAAAGGATGGAACACAATACTTCACGTGACAGGGACCCAGAAAAAAGCAAGGGTAACTATTCTGTTCACAGAAAGTGAATTTCAAGCCAAGACTGATTAAGAGAGACAAAGAAGGTCACTATATCCATGTAAAGGGAACAATCCAAAAGGAAGAGATAACAATCATAAATACATATGCAACAAATACCAATGCACCCAACTATATAAAACAAATAATAGACAGGCATGGTGGTTCATGCCTGTAATCCCAGCACTCAAGAGGCTGAGGCAGGAGGATTGTTCTGTGTTTGAAGCCAGCCATGGCTACAAGATGAGCTCAAGGCCAGCCTGAACTGCATAGCGAGACCCTGTCTCAAAAAGACAGAAAAATGCCGTAAAACAAACAAACCAAAAAAACCCCAAATATTAACAGACATGAAAAATCAAATAAGTAATAATATAATTATACTGGGAGATCTCCATACCCCACTGTCACAAATAGACAGATGAACTGGACAAAAAAAAAATCAACAATGGAATATTAGAACTGAAGCAATCTTTTGAACAAATGGACTTAGTAGATGTCTACAAAGTGTTCCACCCTACAATATCAGAGTACATATTCTTAGATGAATTCTTAATACATACAAATCTCTTGACTCTATTATCGAATACATGATTTGCATATATTTTAGTTCATTCTGTGGGTTGTTTCTTGCTTTCTTGATGGTATGGTTTGAAGCTCAAAAGTTTTTAATCTTAGTCAAGTCCAAGTTATCTAATTCACCACGTACATGTTGGACAAAATCAACTCTGAGAGCTACATCCCTAGCTTTTCTTCTCGCTCTCTCTTTCATTTTTCAACAGTCTTGCATGCTGGCCTGGAACTCACTATGTATCCCAGGCTGGCTCAAACTGCTGGGATTACAGGCATGTGCCACCATGGCCAGCTACAACCTATTTCTTAAAATTTATCTGCTACCTCAAAACCTATAATAACATATTGCCATCTTCCCACTCACATGCCACTTCATATAGTGAGCTAACCTTCAGCTTACTATAAGAATAAATTGCAGCCGGGCATGGTGGCACACACCTATAATCCCAGAGCTCGGGAGGCTGAGGCAGGAGGATCACTGAAAGATCGAGACCAGCCGGGGCTACAAAGTGAGCTCAAGGCCAGCCTGAACTGCATAGTGAGACCCTGTCTTAAAAAAAAAAAAAAAAAGGAATAAATTGCTAGAAGAGTTTTTTTTTAAATGTACCTACCACAAAGAAATGACAAATATTTGAAAGGATGTGCATGCTAACTACTGTGAGGGGATCGTTCCCTAATGTACACATGTATAGAAATATCCCATGGTACCCACACAGATGTACAATTATGAGGCAATTCAAACAATAAGACACAAAGGTTCGTATTGTTTGTAGGAAGAGAATGCTGTGCTACCCTTGATGTCCTCAGTTGTCTCTGACTTTTACTTTCTAGAATGTTGGAGTAGGAAGGGCTCTTAAAACTTGCTCGGTCCTGTCTTCTTATCTCATAGATAAGACAGACCAGAGGTGATGTGGTCTTGCTGAAGTCACATTTGAGCTCCCAGGGTAACTGGTGGTGTCTGATAAAACCCATGGAGACTATGGGATTGGCACAGGCAGGAGTTTACGCAGATGCAGATACGTGGGGAGAGGAGCTGCGGGTCCACCCTTTCCTATTTGTGCTAACTCCGCTCTGCTCTCGTGATTCAGGAAATTCTTCCTCTTCTTGCCTTACGTTACATTTTTTCATTAGTGGACCAGTAGCGCTGCTACTTTAATAGACTTATGTTACCTGGATTGAATACATATGCATAGCAGGTGGTTTGGTACAGATTCATTTCACTGAATCTTGATTAAATTAGTGTCCTTTCCTTTCAGATTCTCTCCAAAATCATGTTGACAAGACCTTGTCTCCCTGCCCATTTTTGCTGCTATTTCTTTGCATTTAAAGAAGGGAGAGAAAGGTTGGTACTCATAGGTGGTTGGTACCGTTGTCACTGCTACCCAGGGTCTCCTTTCATTTTTGAAGATCCTCAAACCCCGTTTATAGAATTGAGCTGGGTGGGGTGGCACAGGCCTGTAATCCCAGCATTTGAGAGGCAGAGGCAGGGGGATGCTAAGTTCATGCCTAGCCTGGACAACTTAGCAAGACACTGTGTCAAAATAAAAATAAAGGGCTGGGAATGTAACTTGTGTGAAGGCCCTCAGTCCAATCCCTAGTACTGCTGAAGAAAGAAAAAGGAATTGGTCATATTACTGACTCAGTGATTGCCTTGAGCCTCTTGTGAAGCCGTAGCTTTATGATCTGATTGCCTGCTTATCTTTCTAGCTTCATCACTGAATTGAAATGTGTACCTTGAATGTACCTTGAATCGAATGCAGCCCCTCTTTGTGTTGGTTTTGTTGTCTAATATGGGGGCATAATTGTCTCCAGTTACCTATTCTTTCAAAATTATAGAACCCCCAATGGTTAGGTGGAGATGTGATGCCCAGAGTAGACACAGAACAAAAACAAAGAAAAAAGCTGGGCGCGGTGGCGCACACCCATCATCCCAGCACCTGGGGGCTGAGGCGAGTTTGAGACCAGTCTGAGTTAAAAAGAGAGCTCAAGGCCAGCCTGAACTGCATAGTGAGACCCTGTCTCAAAAAGACAAAACACAAAAACAAAAGCAGAGTAAACATTGTATTTCCTAGAGTATTTTGCAGTCACATTGCAATGATGCCTCTGTGGGGGTAATAGACTGTGTGCAGAATCTTCTAAGAACCTACATAAAATGATACTTGCTGAGTATCCTTTGCCCTCCTCTGCAGTCTGGAATATGAGAAATAAAACCAGTAGCACAGGTGCGTAGAGAGATGACAGATGGGTGGATGGATAGATAGGAGGGATGTGGTAAGGGCATCGGTTCATACTATTATGGAAGCCGGGGAATAGGAAATCCAGTAGCATGATTCACTTCAAGTCTGAGGGCTGAGTAGCCAGGCGTGGTGGCGCACGCCTGTAATCCCAGCACTCGGGAGACTGAGCCAGGAGGACTGTTGTGAGTTCGAGGCCAGCCTGGGCTACAAAGTGAGCTCAAGGCCAGCCAGAATCGCACAGCGAGACCGTGTCAAAAAGAGATGAAAGGGCAGGGGATATAGCTCAGCGGCACAAGCACCTGCCTGGCAAGCTCAAAGTCCTGAGTTCAATTTCTGGTCCCCCCCCCAAAAAAAGACAAAAAAAAAAGCCTAAAGAAAAATATATAAGGAACTAAAAAAAAAAGAGACTACCCCAAAATAAAAGACCCAAAGATGGGCAAGTGAAATGAGACACTTCTCAGAAGAAGTGCAAATGGCCAATAAACATATTAAAAGGTATTCAACATCTCTGACCATTAGAGAAATGCAAATTAAAATAACACTGAGCTTTCATCTTACATCAGAGAGAATGGCCATCATCAAGAAATTGGGTAGTACTGAAAGCTGGTGAGGCTGAGGGGAGAAGGATGCTTCTACATTATTATAAGAATGTACATTAGTACAACTACTATGAAAATCAGGACTCAGTGGAATAAGCGCCTGCCTGAAAGCACAAGGTCCTGAGTTTGATCCCCAGTACCACACACACACAAAAAGTATATTGTGAAAATCAGAAGGGTAACCCGGGAGTGGTGGTGCACACTTGTAATCCCAGCACTCGGGAGGCTGAGGCAGAAGGATCGTTGCGAGTTTGAGACCAGCCTGGGCTACAAAGTGAGCTCAAGACCAGCCTGAACTGCATAGCGAGACCCTGTCTCAAAACGACAAAAATAAAATAAAATAAAATACAAGGATAAATTCGAGACTGCAAGAAAATGGTCTCACCTGGAAAAACATAACGAGTGCTAAGTGCAGTAATTCAGACGAGCAAACTTAAACACTGTGGGTTCCTTGCTTGAGCAATGCGAAGCACAAATAGCAAAACAGAAGAGGGGTAAGAGGAAGCAGGGAGGCGGGCCTCTTCGTACATGGGCGGGACCCACGAGGCTGAGGCTGGGGTAAGCGGGGAGAGCTCTTCGTACATGGGCGGGACCCACGAGGCTGAGGCTGGGGTAAGCGGGGAGAGCGGGCAACATGAGAAGATTGGAGATGCGCCAGGTACAGGCACCAAATACCCACAGCGGGCGTAACCACACCCGTCACACGCATGCAAGACACAGCGAGGCCTGGAAGGGGTCTAAGCGGGGCCAGGGAGCTGGAGGCCTGGGCTGCCCCGAGCCTGTCCGGCCCCTAAGAGCAGTGGAGGCTGCGGGTGTTGCGGACATTAGTTAGCGCAGTTTGAGGAAAGAAATAAGGGAAGACATTTCTCTGCCAGGCACTCGGTGCTGATTGCAGAAACGCGGGCTGACTTCGCGAAGCAGGTGCCGGGCGCCCCTCGAGTGGGCACTAGGGAGCAGAGCGCAGCTACGACTCTGGCCTTGGTTCTCTGCGCCTCCCACACACGCCAGGCCACCGCCCTCGCGCTTTCAGCCCCAGAACTCTTTCCCTCCGCACTGGTGCTTGAACCCAAGGCCTTAAGACACTAGGCTAAGTGCCTAGGTGCCTGCCTGCCTTCTCCTTTCCCTCCCCTCCCCTCCCCTCCCCTCTCTCTTTTTCTTTCTGTCTCTTTCACTGTCCTTCCTTCCTTCCTTCCTTCCTTCCTTCCTTCCTTCCTTCCTTCCATTTCTTAAGACAGGGTCTCTCAGGCCGGTGATATAGCTCAGGGGCACAATAGCTGCAAGGCAAGAACAAGGTCCTGAGTTCAATTCCTGGTTAAAAAAGCAGAAGACAGGGTCTTGCTACACTCCTCAGTTGCCCAGACTGGACTCAAACTTGTGATCCTCCTGCCTCAGCCTCCCAGAATCTGCCGCTAAGTGAGGCTAAACCTCTCTTCTTTATAAAATGTTCTGCCTCAGGTATTTTGTTCTAAACACAGCTGGTAGGTAAAGCTAGGCAGAGAGGCTTAGTGCCATATCTGTCCTCAAAGGGCCTGCGATGTGCTGCTAGGTGAGGTGGATCTCCAAATATACCTGGTACTCAGTGTAGAAGGAGAGGGAAGGAAATGATCCTTGCTTTTCTCAAGCACAGGTGATGGAAAGATGATGCCCGGGCTGCATTTTGAAAGGATTATAGATTAACCAGTTGCCTGAAGAAAGGAAGAAAGGGTAACGAGCAGAAGGGACACACGTGCCAAGGTGCAGGGGCACAAACGGTGGGTTCACTTAGTCAGGAGCGTGGGGCTGAGATCGCCCCAAGTTTCTGTGCAGACACGTTCAGAGAAGCATCATTCAGGCCGAGTCACCTCTGCAGAGGGCTCATCTCATCTTTATGTCTGGATTTTCTACTGTTTTAACTCGGAGGATGCCAGTTCACTGAACCTGTTCTGTAAACCCAGCATTCCAAGGTGCAACTGCCACTGCCCATGTTACTGCTCCTGGAGAGGGCTCCTCCGGGCCAGCTGACCACCACTGCTACCTTTGCTCAGCAGTCCTCCTTCCCTGAGCCCAGCCTTTCCTCTGATATTGAGAGCATTTCCAAGAGTGCCTTGTGCAACCTTCTGATTTGTTTTTAGCTGCTCGCTTCCAGCCAGTAGCAGGTTCATCTGTTCCCTGCCTTCCTCCTGACCCCCTCGTTTAAGGACAGTGCTGCCTCAATCAAGGTTGAGTTCTCCTCCCCCCTTTCAGTTCTCGTAACTTCCTGGTTGATTAGAGTGCGTGTACCGGACATGGTGGTACATAACTGTAATAAATAGTAGCACTTGGGAAGCTAAGGCAGGAGGATCATGAATTTGAGGCCAGCCTGGGCTATATAGCAAGATGTCTCAAAAAACCAAAGCTAGGACTGGGCATGGTGGTACACACCTGTAATCCCAGAAGTCTGGAGGCCAAGGCAGGAGGATTACCATGAGGTCAAGGGCAGACTGGGCTACACAGTGAGACTCTGTCTCAGGAGGAAAAAAAAAAAAAAGAGAGAGAAAGAAAAACAAAAGCAAAAAGCATCAGCACACACCTGTAACCCCAGCACTTGAGAGGCTGAGGCAGGAGATCGTTGTGAGTTTGAGACCAGCCTGGGCTATGCAGTGAGCTCAAGGCCAGTCCAAGACCCTGTCTCAAAAAGACAAAACAGAAACCCAAACCCACCCAAACCAAATCCAAACTAATAACCTTGACTGTATGTACATAGTTGCCATCTAGATCTTATTTCTGCTCCAGGACAGAATAAAGGCTCTGTTTTCTCAGGAGCTTCACAAATAATGTTGCCCAGTCCAGGAGCTGAATGAAATCCTGCTTTGAGCTTTAATGAAATCCTCTTTCCCTGATCCCAGCTTGATTTCGCCGTCGCTTGGCTGGATGGAGCCAGAGCATTCAGCCAGCAACTCCTTTCCCAGGGAGACTGAGCTTTTTGCTTTTGTTTCTCTTTAAACATGCCTGAAAGACTGCTTGGGACCAGGTGCCATCCCTAAGCCCCTGCCGGTGCTGTTTCCTCTCTGCTTCTTTGTTCTGCACTCACACCTCTGCTGTTGTGAGTGTGGCCGGTCATAGATTTTCCTTCTATTTCTGATGGTTCCATCTGTCTACCGAGCCATGGGCCATGAGCACCGCCAGCACCCGTGAAAGCTGAAGAATCGAGAGTGTCTCTCCTCATGATCACCTGTTCTCTTCGCAGGCACCTGTTCACCCAGCCATGATGAGCAAGGCATGGGTTGGGACACTGGACCTCAGCAACTGTCTGGCCACACAGAGGTCCTCAGGAATAGATTCTTAGCGTTTCCTCTACCAGGAGCCGCTGTTCTCTGTGATCCTTCCGCTTCTCTGCACTGCTACATCTGTTGCAAAATAATCAATTCCTGACCCAGTGCTCTAGGCTTGATTCACTTCCTGGCCTTGTGACCTGAGGCAGTGTCAGAGCCGATCCCTATAAACAGTTGTGTGAAAGCTGGGCATGGTGGCACAAGCCTGAAATCCCAGCACTCCGGAGGCTGAGGCAGGAGGATTGCTGCAATTTTGAGGCCAGCCTGGGCTATATAGTTATTTCAGGGGCAGCCTGAACTATACAGCATGACCCTGTCTCAAAAAAGAATTGTGTGTGATAGGAACAATTACTTTTTTGTGTGTGTGTCTTTTTTGAGACAGGATCTCTCTATGCAGTTCAGGCTGGTCTTGAGCTCACTTTGTAGCCCAGTCTGGTCTTGAACTTGCAAGGATCCTCCTGTCTCAGCCTCCCAAGTGCTGTAGGAACAATTAATAACTCTTCTTTATGTATAACGAAATAGTTTACAGAAAATATGTTGTTTCTGACTCCAAACTGGAGCAAAAAAACAATGTAAGGCTAATTGATTCTTTGTTTTTTGAGACAGACTCACTTTGTAGTTCAACTAGCCTCGAAATCACTTTGTAGCCCAGCCTGGACTCCAATTCATGAGGTTCCTCCTGCCTCAGCCTCCCAAGTGCTGGAATTACAGGCATGTGCTACCATGCCTGGTTTGACTCCTATTATGGCTGGTGCTTGTCTTCAGGGTCATATATTGGAGACAGTAATAGGAAGTGGCTACGAGTGTAGACTGGAGTTCAGTGTGGTGGCGTGCATTTGTAATCCCAGTACTCTGGGTGGCTGGAGTAAGAGGACTGTGAGTTGGAGCCCAGCCCGGGAAATTTAGTGACTTACTGAGACCCTGTCTCCAAATAGAGAGTAAAAAAGGGCTGGCCCTGGGCATAGTCGCTCACACCTGTCCCAGCTGCTGGGAAGCTAAGGCAGGAGGGTCGCTACGAGTTTAAGGCCAGTCTGGGCTACATAGTGAGTTTACTATATAGTGAATGAAGTACACAGTGAGATCCTTTTTCAAAAACAAAAACAAACAAACAAACAAAAAAAGGCCTGGGCATATAAAGGTCCTGAGTTCAATCCCCAGTTAAGACAGGCAGGGACATGTAGATTTGGAACTTAGATGGCAGATTCCCTGGATTTATTTTAACTTTTTGTCTCTTTGAGACAGAGTTTCACTACTCAGTTCAGGCTGGCCTTGAGCTCACTTATGTAGCCCAGGCTGGCCTCGAACTCACAGTGATCCTCCTGCCTCAGCCTCCTGAGCACTGGGATTACAGGTGTGCACCACCACTACTGCCTGCGTTTAAATCCTGGTTGTTTTACTACTTCTTACTTCTGCAATTTGAGGGGACAAATTCTATAACTTCTCTGAGCTTTAGCATCCTTCCCTGAAACAAAGGAAACATGAATATTCATCACTGTTATCAATTGTTATATGAATTAAATGAGTTAAGCACTTGCTGTGATGTCCTGGACATGAGAAGTGGTCAGTCCTTATTGGGTGCCATTTCCTGGGTGGTCACAGCAAGTTAAAATTAGGCCAGAGGTGTTAACCAGGGATTGCACAGCTCTGTGTTTGCACAATGCTTCTGCTGTTCCCAGGATGTCAATATTTTTTTTCTTTTTTTTTTTGGTATCAGGAATCTAACACAGGACCTTGCGCTTGCCAGGCAGGCACTTGTGCTGCTAAGCTACATCCCCGGCCCTGAAGACGTCAGTACTGACTCTCACAGGGTGTGGTGGCCCAAGCCTGTAATTCCAGCTCTTGGGAGGCTGAGGTAGGAGGATTGTCATGAGTTCAAGACCAGCCTGGGCTACCAAGTGAGCTCAAGCCCAGCCTGACCTGCATAGTGAGACCCTGTCTCAAAAGACACACACAGACACAAAAAAGTAAAACAATTTTTTGGTTATAAAAAGAAAAGAAAGAGGGGCTGGGGATATAGCTCAGTGGAATAAGGGCCTGCTTAGCAAGCGCAGGGTCCTGAGTTCGATCCCCAGTACCGCCAAAAAAATAAAAAAATAATAAAAAAAAAAGAAAAGAAAAGAAAGAAATTAAAAACTGCTAGAAACATGCTGGCGCCCACCTGTAATCCCAGCACTTGGGAGGCTGAGGCAGGAGGATCCCTAGGAATTCAAGGCCAGCCTGAACTACCCAGTGAAACCTAGTCTCAAAAAAAGAAAAAAAAAAAAGACGGAAGAAAAATGAAAAGCTGGCGGGAAGGCAAGTCACCGGGAGGTGGCATGCCAATAGCTAATCACGGTAACGTCACTTCACAGATATGCACATGGCGGGTGGACGGAGTCGGAGGAAGGTGGGGAGTGGCTTTTAGGCTGAGGCAGACTTGGGGCAGGAGGGGATGGTGCTGAATTGGGGAGTCAAGAGTGAGCGGGGGTTCTGACCAGACGGGTGCTTGCCACAAAGAGGCCAGAGGGTGTCTGGTCACCACTGAAGGCGCTGCGGAGACCTGGCTCTGACCATGCGGGAGGGAAACCTGGTCCATCAGGGATATTGGTGTGGACCTGTGGGTACCGGGCATGATGGGCACTGGTCATGCTCTAGGAGTGTTCTGTTTTGTTTTGTTTTTGTCGTTTTGAGACAGGGTCTCGCTATGCAGTTCAGACTGGCCTTGAACTCACAGCGATCCTCCTGTCTCAGCCTCCCAAGTGCTAAGACTACAGGCGCGCATCACCATGCCCGGCCAGCCTCGTGTTTGACATGCTCCTACGATCCCATCACGGCTTCAGTCTGGATTTGTCTTTAGGATGGGATCATCATCCTGGCAAAAATTATGTCATCAAATGTCTCTTGCCATCTGCGCTCTGCTTCCTGCCTGCTGGAACAAGCGGTACTAAGTTAGTTCTCACGCTCTTTGGGGGTTAAGTTAAAGAGAAAAATTAAAACCGTCCCAGTCTTTTATCATGTGTTCATTAACTTACTCATTTTGGGGGTGCTTATTTCTTGCCAGCCACTGTCTAATTGCTTTAGATGTGGAATGGAGTAAAACATGTCCTTCTGTCGTGACTCTGTTGATCTAGTGAGCCTGACACTGGGCAGAGGGCTGTTGGGAGGGAAGGAGGCTTGTTTCCTGGGGCTGAGAGCACATGGAAGCATCTAAGCTGCCAGCAGCGTAATTGGTGCATCTTAAGTAAGAAGTTTCAACATATTTTAATGGTTATATATGAGCATGATTGCTATTTTCAATTTAATTAGAGGGAAGGCAATATGCCGCCAGTTAACATATTGCAGCGGAGTCCAGGAGGATGGGCTATTTGTTTAAAAGTGAATTTAATTCCTCAAAGATTTCAAAATAGAATTACCATATGATCCAGCAATTTCACTTCTGCGTATATATGGAAAAGAACTGCAAGCAGGATCTCGGAGAGATATTTGCACACCTGTGCTCGCTGCAGGTTGCTCACACTTGCTGCAGGAGGAAGGAGCCCAGATGTGCAAGGACCAATTAATGAACAGAGCAAATGCACTGTTTACATCCAAAAGAATATTAGGTGGCCTTAAAAAAGGAAGTTGGGTCATAGGGTAAAACATGGGTGATGCGGAGACATGCTGATAAACCAGTTACACAAAGACAATTATTACGTGAATCCCCTTGGGTGAAATTATCTGCGTAGTCAGTCCCAGAAGCAGCAGAAGTCTCGGCTGTTGGGCAGGAGCTGGGGCAGGGAGAGTCCTGGGAAGTCACTGAAGGGGTACAGTGTCAGTTTTGCAAGACGTGAAAGATTCAGAGCTTTATTACACGACAGGAATGTAGCCATCACTACTAAACGGAACCCTGCACACTTACGAGAAGGGAAATATCATGTGTATTTTTTACCACGACTGGAAATTTAAAAAATAAAAATTTTAAAGACGTGATTAGCAGGGAGGCAGTGGTGAGCGTGGCGGAGCGAGCACTGAGCTGCGTTGGACCGAGGCGGCTGCGGAGCGGGAGGGACACTGCTGGGTCTGGGTCCTGGCCTGGGGTGGGGGGATACGGGACTCCGTCAGGCTGGGTGTGCAGCTCATTGCAGGGAGAGGAGGCCAAAATCAGGGAGAACTGGGACCAGGGAGACAGAGGTGCCCAAGGGGGAGGGGCAGCGGGAGGCTCTCAGTGGCAGGCCGCGGCGCTGGGTGCAGGGCAGTGAGGTCTTCAGCCATTTTGCTAAGGCACAGAAACACAGAAAGGACACCTAGGATTTGGAGGGAGATTCCTTAGGAAAATGTCAAGCCTCAAAGGTCCAGGGAGGGAGGTTTTTATGGAGCTGCAAAGGGGTGGGGGGAGTACAGGCATAGAGTGCTTTGTTGTCTTTGATTGGTTCTTACAGTAGCCATCATAATTGACCAGCTGTTAATCACAGTGACTGGCTGCTTCTAAGCAACAGAAGTAACAGAAGCTGTAACAGGAACTGTCACCTGGGCAACTGAAGTATACTGACTGGCGGGGGCAGCATTTTCTGTTACAGTTTATGAGAACATCCAGCTGGGCTTGGTGGCAAAAGCCTGAAATTCCAGCACTCCGGAGGCTGAGGCAGGAGGATTGCTGCGAGTTTGAGGCCAGCCTGACTGTCTCGGAAAACCAATAAACAAATGAATGCATGAATAAATAATAAATAAATTTGAGAACACCAGTTGAATCTGTGTTTTTGACTAAAATAACTCATGTGCTAAAGGTAATTATAGTAGAATCCCAATGGGTCATTTAGGGGAGCTCTACAAGATGGTACAAAAATTCAGCTAGACAACTCTTTAGGTGAGAATAAGAAAAAAACTGTCAAGTGTATAACGAGGCCAAGTGTGGTGGTGCATGCCTGTAATCCCAGCACTTGGGAGGCTGAGGAAGGAGGATCACTGAGAGTTCGAGGCCAGCCTGTGCTGCACAGTGAACTCAAGACCGCCTGGACTACACAGTGAGACCTTGTCTCAAAAACAAAACAAAACAAAACAAAAGGTGTATAACGAAGAAGGAATTTCCTCACCAATAAATGGGAGTGGGAGAGTTGGTTACTTACACAATAATAGTTTTTGACACATACCATGCACAAATATTGACTTAATTTGGACTAGAATTGTGTAAAGAACAAAAAACAAAAAACTAGAAGATAGTATAGATAAATGTCTCCCCTGTGGGTAAGGACTTTTTTTGTCTTTTTGAGACAGGGTCTTGCTATGCAGTTAAAGCTGGCCTTGAGCTCACTTTGTAGCACAAACTGGTCCGGAACTTGCAATGGGAGTTTTTTTTTTTTTTTTTTTTTTGGTACTGTAAATCGAACTAAGGACCTTGCACTTGCCAGGCAGGTACTTGTGCCGCTGAGCCTTATCTGCAGCCCTGGAACTTGTAATGATCCTCCTGCCTCAGCCTCCCAAGTGCTGAGATTACAGGTGTGTACCACCATGCCCGGCTCAGGACTTTTTTTTAGAAAAATAGAGTCTCAAAAAAAAAAAAAGAAAAATAGAACCTCTTATATAGCACTGATGGGTTGTAAATTGGTACAGCAAATTTACAAATGTTTTGGTTCTACTTTTAGATCCACACACTAGGGAAACTGCAGTACAAAAGATGTGCTCAGCAATGACCACACACCACTGCTTAGAACAGTCCAAACCACAGGAAACAAGAGGATAAATATACTCAGCGTTGTAAATGGGACGCAGCACAGCAGTGAAAGGGAGAGATCCCTAGGAGTATCACCACAGTCCAGTGAAAGCCACATGATGGGGGCTGGGCGGGTGGTACACGCCTGGGGTCCTAGCACTCTGAGGCAGCAGGACGCCAAGCTCCAGCCCAAACAGGACAACTCTGTGACTTGTTGAGACGCTGTATGTGGTGGCATGAGGCCAGGCTGGGATATAACCAGTGTGAAGATCCTGGGTTCAATCTCCAGTGTCACAAACAAAATAAAACATGCCTGGGCCGGGGAGGCAGCTCAGCAGCATAAGCACCTGCCTGGCAAGCATAAGGTCCTGAGTTCAATTCCTGGTACCAAAAAAAAAATGCCCCAAATATCACCAACAAAACAAAACATCCACCGGGTGTGGTGGCACACACCTGTAATCTCAGCACTCAGGAGGCTGAGGCAGGAGGATCGTTGTGAGTTTAAGACCAGTCTGGGCTACAAAGTGAGCTCAAGGCCAGCCTCAACTGTATAGTGAGACCCTATCTCAAAAAGACAAAATAAAATAAAGGCCTATAGACACCTACGTACCATGATAATGGTGATTTCTCTTGAAATCAAGCATTTACTGCAGTTGGCCCCTGAGCCCAGTGACTTTTAGTTAAGTATTTTTTTCTCTTAAGGATCAAAACAATGGCCCCTGTGATGTTATGCTTGCAGCGAGTCTCTTCCAATCCTCGTTTTTCAAAAATACTTTCTCATAAATAGTTCCACTTGGCAACTGGCTTGTTAACTGGGTCACCAAACTTCCAAACCTGGGAAAATCAGCTTTCCTGACCTGGAATATCATCACACAGAACATTTTGAAACGCTGGAGATGACGGCTGCCTCTGTCCTTGTTTTCAACGCTCTTTAAATAAATTCTCTGGAAAATCTTCTGTCCCTCAAGAGGAAGGTTGATTTGGAGCCACTGTGCAACCCTAACTCTACCAGCAAAGAACACTTCTCAGTAAAGACAGAATGGGGATGTGTGTGTGTGTCTGGTAACAGATTCTTTTTTTCTTTTGGTCTTTTTGAGACAGGGTCTCACTCTGCAGTTCAGCTTGGCCTTAATCTCACTTTGTAGCCCAGGCTGGCTTTGAACTCACAATGATCCTCCTGCCTCAGCCTCCCAAGTGCTAGGATTACAGGTGTGTGCCACCACGCCCAGTTGAAAGTACTTTTTTTGTTTTGTTTGGTGTCAGGAATCAAACTCAGGACCTTGCACTTGCCAGGCAGGTGCTTATGCTACTGAGCTATATCCCTGGCAACAGATTTAAATATCAAGGAAAATGAACTGGAAAGGCTTCGTGCTTTCTAAATGCCCTACACAGCACCATGTACAAACCAGAAGGGTGCAGGGTTCTGGGACAAAAGGGGTAACGCAGGCATTTTAGTGTCTCGCTTCTCGTCTTAACTGCTCCCCTCTGGCCCTCACTGGAGGTATCGCTATGGTGAGAAGAGGAAGCCGGCTGCGTCTTTGTTTCCGTGGCTGTCAAAGGGAATAACAGGATCTAAGTCAATGGATTACGTGAACTGCACCCTCACGGAGTGACTGCCCATGCTGCTGGCTCATGGGACTCGGTGGATGGTGTCCGAGCTGAGGGCGGTGGAGGACATGGACATTACAGGACATTACTAACGCATCCGAGACATTCCACCTCAGTATGTTAGTAGTCTCTGCTCTCAAGCGGAAAGAAAGGAGCCTAGTATTCATTTATTTGGATATATGACACACCATCTGCTTGGCAAGTGCGGGGTTCTGAGTTCGATTCCCAGAGCCCCCACAAAAAACTGGACGTATGAGCAATCAGACAGAGGTGACTTGGTGTAGTGTGAAGAGGCTGGAAGAACAGGGTTTGGGTTTTGTTTCTGGCATTTTTGTTTTGTTTTGTTGGAACTTGGAACTGAACTCAAGAGGTTGCGCTCACCAGGCAGGCGCTAGGCCACTGAGCTATATCCCTGGGCCCAAGAGCAGGGTCTGAATTGTGGTTCAGTGAGTTACTATCTGCTTGACAGTAGGCAACAACTCTGATTTTCAGTTTTCTTATCTATAAAATGGAAATAATGTGCATCTGCAGAGTTTAGGCTCCTATGAAGTAGAGGACAAAAGTGTGCTAAACTGCTGGCAATCCAGGTTTGTAGTTATTATTAACGTCCTTATGACTTATTTTAATAATAGTGTGCTTAGCCAGGTCTGCTGGGGCATGCCTGTAATCCCAGCACTCTGGAAGGCTGAGGCAGGAGGATCACAATTCTGGGCCCATCTTAGAAAACTCAGTGACTTAATGATGCCCTGTGTAAAAACAAAACATAAAAAAAGTTCTGGAGATTTAGCTCAGTGCAAAGGTGTTGGGTTCAATCTCCAGGTGTGCAAAACAAACAAAAAAGCAATGGGCTCAGATTCAAGTTTTTTTTTATTTTTTTATTTTTTTGGTCTTTTTGAGACAGAGTCTTGCTGTGTAGTTCAGGCTGGCCTCAAACTCGCAAAGATCTCCCTGCCTCAGCCTCCGAGTGCTGCGATCATAGGCGTGAACCACTACACCTGGCCTGATTTAAGTTTTTACCTTCTTTTGGTTGTCTTGAACTCTTAGAATATTTTAGTAATGATTTACCCTTTGTTCATAGATTTTACCCAATTTTACTCTTATGATGTTCTTTTTCTACAATAAAGAACACCAGATGAAACATTCAGTCATACACAGTACTTTTAAAAAGGATGGCCTCAGTGTTTTAAGAGGTAGAAGAAGCCTATTCAAGAGGCAGGCATGGTGGTACATGGCTGTCCACCCAGCACTCTGGGAGGCTGAGGCAGAAGTATACCTGCCTTAGTGAGACCCTGTTTCAAAATAAAAAGTTTTCCACAAAATAAGAAAAAGAAAACAAAAATTAAAAATTTCACAAAAGGGCTGGGGGTGTAGCTCAGTGAAAAAACCTTGGGTTCAATCCCCAGTACAGGAGGAAAAATAAAAGAAAGAAAGCAGGTCTATTCCTTTCTGGAGGATTTTAAAATTTTGTATTACTACATGTTTTCCTTTACTTTTTTTTTTTTGTCTTTTTGAGACAGGGTCTCGTTATGCAGTTCACGCTGGCCTTGAGCTCACTTTGCAGCCCAGGCTGGTCTCCAACTCGCAACAATCCTGCCTCAGCCTCTCGAGTGCTGGGATTACAGGTGTGCGCCATTACATCTGGCTAAAAAAGACTTTTTTTTGTACCAGGAATTGAACTCATGACCTCAGGCTTTGCCAGGCAAGCACTTACGCCACTGAGCTATATCTCTATATGGTTTTGTAAATTATTTATTTATTTATTTATTTGTTTGTACTAGGAATTGAACTCAAGACCTTGCGCTTTCCAGGCAGGCACTGTGCCGCTGAGCTACATCCCCGGCCCTGCTACCTGTTTTCCGTACATAACAATTTCATTCCTCTCGGGGATTTGGGGCCTGGACCTCATACATCTTCCTTCTGTTTTCTTCCCTTCCTACCTGCCCTCCTCCCCTTCCTCCATCCTCGGTGACCTTTCCATTACAAAAGTCTTTTCAAAAGCAGCAGTTCGCCAAAGAATAGTGGTCGTTTTCACATTTGTTACATGTCTGTACTGTTCTTGCCCTGTGTGTCTGTGTTCTAGAGGGACTTAATTGTGCAAGTGTAATTCTTAAAAATATCTGCTTTGACTCTGAGCTTGCGTGAGCGCACCGCACACACCCACACCCACAACCACACCAGACTTGATGAATTACTGTACATCAGAAAAGAATTCCTGGCAGGGTCTCTATAAATGATTTGCATTCCTGCCAGAGGTGGTGGCACAGGTCTGTAATCCCAGCACTCAGGGAGGGCTGAGTCAGGAGGATCCCTGGGAGTTCGAGGTCATGTTGAACTGCATAGTGAGACCCTGTCTCAAAAAGACAAAAACAAACAAACAATCATTCTTGTTCAGGCATAAGATTAGGTTTCATTTAATTCAGCATGTTGAAAACTTGATTCAAGGTCCAAAATAAATTGAATCTTGCAGCAGTTAAGTGATTTGCCTGTGTATTACTACTCAGAATTCTTTTGGGTGTAAGCTATAGAAATTCAACTCCAAAGTGGTTTAAATAAAAAGCAAATTTACTGGCTTATACCACTGAGGCTAACTTCAGGCACAGCTGAATCCAGCAGCTTCAATAATGTTAATGACTTTGCATTTGACAAAAACGTTGCCTTCCTGCAGGATGTGTCTTTTTGAGACAGGGTCTCACTATGCAGTTCAGGCTGGCCTTGAGCTCACTTTGTAGCCCAAGCTGGTCTTGAGCTTGCAGCAACCTTCCTGCTTCAGCCTCCCGAGTGCTGGTGTTATAAGCAGCTGAGTTAGATAGAAATATTATAGGCAGTCAGAAAGGCCCAGGCCCTCGAAGAAGCCAACATAAAAGACAAGATACCTTGCAAATGGAGATGTATTTGCTGTGGGCCAGACCTCAAGACAAAGGACTAAACTAATGTACTTGCATCCCTTCCTAGGGATGGACGTCAGGGATTGATATTCTAAATAGGTAGCGATCACCTTGAAGAGTCACTGACCCCACCCCCCCACAGGAAAAGCCCCTGTTCTGTCTTCCTGTCTGCTTGCTCTGTGACTTGCTTCCCCATTTGATCCAAATTTAATCAGTTTTACCTGAACAATTCTTATAGGCTGACCATAGTTTTGTCCCACCTCAAGTCCACCTACTGACTTCCCATTTCTCCCCCACCTTAGACCCGCCTCACCTGCATGGTTTTGCTCTATAAAACTCCCTAGAAAAGACAGTCTTGGGTAACCCCCAGTGGCCCCCTGTCTGTCTCTCCCTTGGACAGAAGCTTTCTTTCCCTCAATAAATATATTCTGCTCCAAAACCAACCAACCAACAAATAAATAAATTCATTCTGCTCTTAACCTCCGTTGATACTAAAATTCATTCTTCGATTTTAGAGAACACGGACTCGCCCCAGATAGCTAGCAGGTTGGCCGTTTCTTTCCCCTGTGTCAGTGGTACCCCGGCTGGACCGCTGAGCGAGGACTGGAGAGCAGAGTCTCAGCGCCAGTGGAGATCTGGAAGTCAGGGCAGGGAAGGGGAGTGGTAAGCTTACAGCAAAAATAGTTTCAGCATCTTTGAAAAGCATGTAAGTTAACAATGGAGATGAAGCTCTGAAATGACCTGATGTCAACTGTTCCATTTTTACGTTGAGAAATACAGGCAGGTTGTAGAGAGTGAAAGTCCCTACAGACAAGGCCCCTGGTTCTCCTGCTCATTGCTTTGGTCCCGTCACAGGAGGTGCGGCAGAATAAAACTGTGTGGGGAACACTAAGGGCATTTCAAGAAAAAAATTATGAAATTTAAAAAAGAAAACAAAAAAACGGATGATTGTGGTAATAAGTAGTAATCATGGAGCAGTTAACACAGGCCTGGCACTGTAGTAACTGCATCATCTTATTTACATCATGACTAACTGTGAGGGAGGAACTGATCTGCTTAATTTTTTGTCTTTTTTGAGAAGGGGTCTCTCTATGCAGTTCAGGCTGGCCTTGGGCTCACTTTGTAGCCCAGCCTGGTCTCAAATTTGTGATGATCCTCCTGCCTCAGCCTCCTGAGTGCTGGGATTATAGGCGTGCGTTGTTAGGCCCGGTGTAATAAAGAATGCTTATTTATTCGTGAGGGAACCATGTTCAGGAGGGGTGAATAATGAGGTGACTGGCTCCTATCAGGGTTAGATGACGTCTGGTCTTCAAGTCTGTGTTCCCTGAACTGTTTCTAATTAGATACAACTTGCATTTCACTTAGTTGTGTGAATGGGCTATTTTACAAGCAGAGGTATTCCTCGCAGTGCATTATTTTGCATTTTATCCTATGTGATAATAAAATGCACTTGAAGCTGGTTTATTCTTCCTGTTTTTTTCCCTCCATCTCTCTTTTCTCGCTCACGTCTGTTTCTCTAAGAGACAGTGAATAAGGTCCTCTGACAGTCATTTCGGGATTGCAGCTTAAACTGGAGACCCTAAGCATTTTAAATCTTGTACTACAATCCTGAGTTCCATCCCTGATATCAAACAAAACAAAAACAAGGAAATCTCATGCGATAACTAGGCACATTCATCACTTAGAAGGGGAAGGAGAAAACACATCTGAAAATGTAACTGCAATATTTGAATTGTGACCAAGAGACACCCTGCTGAGGGTGTTTCCTGGTGGGTAAATGTGGCTCAAAAGAAATCTGTCACCAGAGGTTCCTTGTTTACACTAGTGTTGACACAGGGGAATGAATTGCAGCTTGCTGTATGTCTGAAACGCCAAGTTCATGTTCTGTAAAATTGAGGAATGAATTCTAGGGACAGCGGAGGTGAAGAGTAGGAAGAATTTATTGAGGGAAAGAAAGCTTTTAGGAGGGATAGAAGCCGGGCATGGTAGTGCATGCCTGTAATCTCTGTACTTGGAAGGCTGAGGCAGGAGGATTATTGTGAGTTTGAGACCAGCCTGCCTGGAAAGTGGGTTGCCCACCAACCCTGCTTCTCAAGGGTGTTTTATTGAGCAAAGCCACAAGATGAGGTGAGCTTAAGGTGGGACAGAACTATAATCAATAAGATTACAAGTGCCAGGCGTGGTGGCACACACCTGTGATCCCAGCACCTGGAAGGCGGAGGCAGGAGGATCGTTATGAGTTCAAGCCCAGCCTGGGATACTGTAAGGGAGCTCAAGGCCAGCCTGAACTGCACAGCGAGACCGTCTCAAAAAGACCAAAAAAAAAAAAAAAAAAAGACAGGGTCTCAGTATGTCACTAAGTTGCCAGGGCTGGGCTCAAGTTTTGATTCTCCTGCCTCAGTTTACCAGAGTGCTGGAATAACAAACTCTTTCCACCACACCTGGTCTCATTTTAACTTTTTTATTTTTTGTTTTTTTTGAGACAGGCTCTCACTATGTAGTCAGGCAGGCCTCAAATTTATGGCAATCCTCCTGCTTCAGCCTCTTAAGTGTTGGTATTGCAGGTGAGCCACAATACCCAGCACTTTTAAACTTTTTTTTTTTTTTTAAACTTTTTAAAAATTTTTTTGAGACAGTGTCTGACTATGTAGCCCAGGCTGGCCTCCAATTCACTGCACTCCTCCTGCCTCAGCCTCCCAAGCGCTGGGATTACAGGTGTATGCCACCAATTTTTTTTTAATTTTTAAAAATAGACATCATGTGTATTTAAGGTCTCCTATATGATGATGGTATGAGATACTCATATATGTAGGTATTACATATAGTTAAGCAAACAAACATTTGGCTGTCAAAGATTTGATCTTTTGTTTTGTATCATTTTTGTTCTTGTGTGATTTCTTGCACAAGACTCTTGTAATTCATCTGTTTTGTGGGTTTCATTTAAACACAGATAATATCATCAGTAGAGCTAAACTCAGTAAGCTGCTGTGGGTCACAACAGGGTGATTGGGTCAGGTCAGACAGGATCCTCACGGGTAATGTGAGGCCCGGGTACCCCCATTTTCCAAGGGCACCTCCCATAGTGCTCTAGGCTAAGGGAACATTCCACTGTTGGCTGTTGAACACAGAGCTATTTATTCTGCATACTAAATTAGTTGAGCTAAATGCTTTTGTTTGTATTTTTAAAAAAATTTTGGTTTTTACCTTATTTTTTTGAGACAGGGTCTAGCAGTGTAGTTCAGGTTGGCCTTGAACTCATGTAGCCCAGGCTGGCCTGGAACTCATGGCTATCCTCCTGCCTCAGCCTCCTGAGTGCTGGGATAATGCTTTTTTTTCTTTTTCTTTTTGAGACAGGGTCTTGCTATGCAGTTCAGATTGGCTTTGAGCTCATTTTGTAGCCCAGGCCGGTCTCGAACTGGCAAAGATCCACCTGCCTCAACCTCCCTGGTGCTGGAATTATAGGCATGTGCCACCATGCCCGGCGCTTTTGTTTTTAGATAACTAAGCATAACTAGATTCCTCTTTTCTACAGCATCCCAAACGGACTGTGTGGCACTCTGTTTGGGGCCCACACACCTCGCCTGATGTGCGGACCTCAATTATTGGCTCAGAAAACAAGTCCTCACATAGGCAAAGCTATTTCCTCTAAAAAAAAAAAAAAAACAAACCCAAAAATCCAACTTGTTCATCTCAGCTGCTCAGCCGTTTTATAGAAAATGGAGTGACTTTGAAATGAATTGTCTTTATAGAGATGCATAATTTGCAAGCAAAATCTTCTGTCTACAAAATGTGAAATGTTCTAAGCAACAGCTGTGAGCATTTTAGGAGTGTGATACTTTTTAACAGTTCAACTGCTGCCAAGGGAAATTTAAGTTGGCTGAAACATCTTTCCTGGTTTTAATGCAGTTTTGCCCTCAACCAGAAACTGAGGAAATAGGTTCTGCTTGGCTGGGATATCGAACTTTCCTGAAGCCTGAGATACAGAAATGTAAGTTCCTTGCAGTTAGAAACTGACAGGTGCCCACTTGGCTTGCTTGATAAGGCTTCGCGGCGGGAGCACCGCAGCAAACCTGCACGAGCTCCGCAGGGGACAGTCATCTGCTGTCAGTAGGGGGCGCTGGCCTTCATCTCCGTTTCCCACCTCAGTTCAAAGCAGGAAACGCTTTTATTTTTCCATCCAACTGCCACTTCTAGGGGTGGGCGCAGAAATTCGCAACGCCTGAACGCTAAACAACACACGAGAAAAACCCGTGCATTTCCTTGTTGTCACCTGTACACACATGGTACCTACAGCTTTGTTTATAGGGCACAATTACACTGCCTAACTATACCGGAAAAAGGGCCATAATGCTCAGGGGTGAAACTAGGTTACAGCGTAGCACATGTTATTAACACAAAAGGCACAAATACCGGAAGGGAGCTACACCAAAACGCTAACCGTGCTTCCTTTGGGGCTGAGAGGTCATGAGCAATTCTTTCTCTTTCCTAGTGCTGCGGACGGAACCTAGGGCCTGCCCGCACGGACTCGGCAAGTTCTCTACCAGTCACGTTAGTTTTCTCTGCATCTTTCCCCTTCCCCGAATTTTCCAAGTTCTCAACTACTGGTAGTCCGACATTTGTCGGTAGGGGTTAAGCACCGCTTTTCCTTTACTTTTCTGGACTCATGGCGTGTTCAAGCAGACCGACAATTCCAAGCAATATTTCATCGCTTGATCCGGATGGAAAGCAAGTCCTCGCGATCAGGTGACGGCGGTCCCCACAGGCTTCACGAACCCCGGCCTCGCTGGAAGCTTGCAGGAGCTTCAGGGAGCTGATCCTTAAAAACACACGTTTAGGGAAAAGGAGACAACTAGGAATCGAAGCGATGCCCTGGGGTTTAAATTCGGGGCCTCCCATCAGGTTCAGCGGACAGCGGCTGTGCGCTTCCGGGACCGGTCCGCACCCGCAGAGGCGCCCTGGGGCGGGCTCTGGTTTCTTCCACCGCAGCATGGGGTCGGTCCGGAGGGGCTGGGCGAGCCCGGCGGCCCACCCGGCGCTGCAGGCACGCGGGGCGCGGCCCCATCCTAGCTCGTGGAATCCTCTGGGCGAAGAGAGCCGCCGTGCAAAGGCTCCCAGCGCGGAGAGGCTTCTCCGCTGACCCGCCAATCGCACATCTTCGGGATGAAGCCAAGCCGCCCCCAGCGCCAGCGGATGCCGCGGAGCCCCGCTTCATCCTACCCAGTCGCCCGGCGGAAACTACGGCCGAGCTGCCCCAGCTCGCGGCTGCATCCGGGTCCCTCACACTCCGGCCCAATCCTTGGCTTCCCCTTTTCCCACCCTCTCGTGCCCCCCCCCCGCCGCCAATCCCAGATCAGCTCTCAGCCTATCATGCTGACACAGGAGTGAAGGCGGATGCCGGCCAATGAGACTGTGCTTCCCGTTTGAAGTGTCCAATGGATGGGCGTCAGGGGCGGGCGCTACTAGCTAGGGGGTTCGGTTGCGCGTGTGCCATGGACTCAGCCGCCTGGTGATATTGACAATAGGAGAGAGAAAGGGGCATTGACGGGGACCCACCGCAGGTAGCGAACGGCGGCTCTGGCAGCGGCGGCTGTAGCTCCAGCGGCTCCTCCTCCTTCTCCCGACTCCTCCGCCCGCTGCCGCTGCAGATCCAGGCTTCCTCCCTCCCTTCCCCCTCCCCACGTCGCCGCCGCCGCCGGGTCCGGGGCAACGAGCTGAGGCGCCGCCCGCCGGGAATGTAAGCGAGGAGCCGCCGGCGGAGCCGCAACGGGGTCGGTGCGATTTGATGGGACGGGCCCGCGGGGGAGGGTCGTGAGGCCGCCGCCGCCGGAGCGCTGAGGGTCGGGTCCGGCCGTGAGGCCTACAGGCGCCGCCGCCGCCGCGGAAGCGAGGGGCCGCCGTCCCGGACCGCCGCCGACCGGACTCCCGCCGCCCGGACGCCCGCCGCCCGGACACCCGCGTCGCCTCGGCCCCGCCGCCGCCGCGGCATCTCGCCCTTCTCCCGCCCCTCGGAACCACAGATCGTCTCGGATTCTTCCCCAGAAGCTTCAAGGTAACTTCGTCCCCCGGTACCGCGGCTCGTCCGCTTCCCTGCCTCCCCCGAGCAGCCTGCATGGCCCCGGACTCCGGGAGGCCCGGCCGGCCGGCGGCGAGGGGTGCGGCGGGGTGGGGTGCGCGCTCCCACTTGTCTGATCTGCCTGCGGATGCTCCGAGGGGTCCCCTCCTGCGTGAGGTCTCCCTCGTCCCGTTTTTCCATCTTCCGGGATTTGAGGGGGTTTCTGTTCCCCTGAGCCACCTGCGGAGGCGGGGGCAGCGCGGGATTTAGGGTAGCGGCGATCTTCCCGGGCCGCGGGGTGTAGGTAAGTATCTCCACGCAAACCACTTCTCTGCCATCCACCCCCGGATTATTGGGGCCTCAGAAATAGCCGGGGCCCCCTGCTTAGAGCGCGTTAAAGCTCCGGGCGCCCCGGCCCAGGTGAAACCTGTCTCCCCGGGCTTTGCTGCCTGTGTTCAGTTCTGCAATGGTTTAGGCTTGAGAGTCTTGACGTTTATTCTGGACTGCAGGTGTAAAGAGCCAAATGATTAAAAAAAAAGCTACTTAGAGATCGTCGTTGGAGATGGCCGATGAGGGTTACCAAAGAGAAGAAAGAGTGGCCGGGGATCAGGGTGTATTGAAATCTTGTATTGCTAGGGTTAGAATGAGGTCTGCATAGAGGTAGTAAAATCCGCCCCTAAATTGGCAACGTACAAACGTGTTGTGGAATTTCGTGCTGATGCAGTCATATTTTAAAGTGGTTTTCTGTAGTTTTTAGTTTGCAGTTCTAGTTTGAATTTGTCACATTATTATTTTTATTTTTCTTTGAGACAGGGTCTTGCTGTGTAGTTCAGGCGGCCTCGAGCTCACTGTGCAAACCAGGCTGGCCTCGATCTCACAGTGATCCTCCTGCTTCAGCCTCCCTAGTCCTGGGTTTCCAGGCCTGTGCTACCATGCCAGAATCATCATATTACTGTATTTTTAAGGCTAAATTAGGTAGGTTAAAAAACTTTTCAGTGAAAGATAACCAAAAACCTAAAAATTCGTAACCTTAATGAACTAGGAGCCTCAAACACAATACTTCTCCACTTCCACCTTGAGTGTTTTTATCATTTTTACTTTGTCAGAACCGAGGTAATGCAGGGAAGTTTTCAGTTTTACACATTCAGGAAGAAGCTTCCCTACTCTTTCACGTAGGAGTTAAAAATTTTGGCTTAGGTATTAGAATGACAGGTGAGTAACTGCATTTCCTCATTTCCCCTGTACACGGTATTTCTGTCGGAGCCTGCCAATAATCTTACCTGGAGCCTCAAAGCCCCGGAAATGAAGGCGGCCACTGACTTGGGGACTGGAATTGAGCTTCCTGCTTGTTCCTTGGGGGAAGAGCTTTCTTTCAACATTTTGGGAGGGTTGAAAATTGAAAAGCACCGTTCAGTTCCATCAGTTCGATGGAATGAAAATTGGTATTTGAACTTCAAGGTCTAAACCTCAGGGAAACTCCACTGACTGTCTTGAGGTTGTGAAGGTGTATGTCAGTTCATCCTGGTGCTGGGTTTCATCCTAGTTTTGTTTGTGAAGCTTTAATAATTTAAGATGGCTTCATTCAAAAAGAAAACTTCTTTGAAATGCTTTTAATGGTCCCTTTCGTGTGTTCTGTTTAATCTCACTTGTCTCAGTTTGCAGTGTGGTGGTTGATCGTGGCAAACGCAGCACATTTCATTAAGAGTCCTGCTCGGATAGTTTCAGTAACTGTGCATTTAACCTTGCTGTGACGTATTGGTGTAGATTCTTATAGTACAGTAAGAGTTTCAGTTCTAGAATCCATTCATAATGTTAAATATTTTGGGAAAAGTTTCTCCATGGAAGTTTTCCAGTTGCAGAATGGCTCCAGAATTACTTTAACAATCAAGATGAAAAGAGTTTTGCAGCTAAAATGGGTAGACTGCAGAGAGGAGTCTTTTTTTTTTTTTTTTGCGGTACTGGGGATCGAACTCAGGACCCTGCGCTTGCTAGGCAAGTGCTTATTCCACTGAGCTATATCCCCAGCCCCTTGTTTTTTTTTTTTTTTTTTTTTGGCGGTACTGGGGATTGAACTCAGGACCCTGTGCTTGCTAGGCAGGCGCTTATTCCACTGAGCTTTATCCCCAGCTCCAACTGCAGAGAAAGTTCACATCTTGATGAATATCTTTTTAATGTGAATAAAAGTGGAGTAATGTAATACATTAGAGATACAAAACTGCTTACATGATGGTAATATTTTTCCATCAAATGTTCTTGTTTTCCCATTGGTTTAAGACCCTCTCTGACTGATTGTCCTGACTTTTTTTGGCCCATACTCACATGTTCCTTAGCAGTTTGTCTGGGAGGTGGAGAATGGTGTAGGTAGGCGCACGTGCGCGCCCCCGGGCACATTTCTGACCCCCGCTCTCTCTTCAGTAGGGATATGTCCTCAGCACCAGCCACTCCTCCATCAGTGGATAAAGTAGACGGATTTTCTCGGAAGTCCGTCAGAAAAGCCAGACAGAAGAGGTCACAAAGCTCCTCACAGTTTAGGTCTCAAGGCAAGCCTATTGAGTTAACACCTCTGCCGCTGCTGAAAGGTAAGGCTCCTCACCTGCTCTTTTCTTTTTCAGTGGATCTTCCAATATCTCCATGTAATTTTTTTGGGGGGGCGGGGTAGACTTTCCTGTCTGTCCAAGTTCTGCGCTGCAGACTTAGGGGATGGTAGGCCTCAGTGAAATAGTGTGTGACCAAGTGTCCCCCTTTAGGGGATGGTAGGCCTCAGTGAAATAGTGTGTGACCAAGTGTCCCCCTCACTTGTGCAAAGGCCTCCATTTGGACTGGGAATGTAACTCAGTGGTAGACACTTGGCAGTGTGCATGAGGGCCTAGGTTGAGTCCCTGGTACTGGGAAAATAAGGATGGGGTGGGGCTTGCTTGGTCCTAAATGGCTGAGGAGAGGCAAAAAGGAACGAGAGGATTTCTCCTGATAAGCGGAGAAAATAAATGGCAGCGATGTTGGGTTTGTGGTTTTCAGTTTTTCCTTTGATATTTAGATGGATGCACAGTTTGCCATGACAACTACAAATTGTACTCTTAGGGAGTAGAACCTAGGAGGAGGTTCCTATAGGAGATCATACCAGTAACCTACACAAAGAAAATGGTGTTTTGAAAAACGCATTTTTAAAAATCAAGAAAGCAGGAGCCAGGAATATAGCTCAGTGGCACAGCTCCTGCCTGGCAACTGTGAGGTCCTGAGTTTGATTCCTGGTACAAAAAAAAAAAATCAAGAAAACATATGTTATAATTGATTACATGCATTCTTATTTTGAGGTAGCACAAAGTGTATGATGATCATACTTGCTTAGTTCTTTTTTCTTCAGAGTGCATCGAGGGTAAGTTTTTAATGTGAGAACTGTTTCTGCCTGTTTGGGGAGGTTTAGGAACAGGCGTTATTTGATATGTGTCAGAACAGTGCCTGTTGCGGTGTGGGAACGGACGGTCAGGCTCTCCCTCTGAAGGTGGGGTTTAGTCTGCCGAGGGAACGGCACAGTAGACTTCAGTACTCGGGAAGCCCCACAGCCTGGCTAACAAGGTCGTTAACGTACGTTGAGTTCTGCAGCAGTTTGTGAAACGAGAAGGTATGTTAAGAAAAACTTGGATGTGAATAGAAAAGATCCTTAAAGACTAGCATGGGACATTCGAGTTTCTTTTTCCTATGTGGACTTTTTTTTAAGGGAAGGAGGGTCATAAGTAAGATTTCAGTGTTTAACTAAATCATAGCAGGAATGGTTACTGTAAGGATGATACATCTAGGAGTTAGTGACAGTGAATGCTTGGGAAGATGTTGACTCCAGATTTTGTGAGTGAAAATGAAAATGGCTTGAATGAAGCTTGGGAAGAAAATGCAGGAGAAATTCTAGGGATAAAACCAGCACGCGGGGAGTGCAGAGTTGGAGGACAGTAGACCTTTTTGCTATTGACTGATTGGTCTTTGAGAGACAGGGTCTCGCTGTGTGATTCAGGCTGGCCTTGAGCTCACTTTATAGCCCAGGCTGGTCTTGAACTTGCAGCGATCCTCCTGCCTCACCCTCCCAAGTGCTGGGATGACAGATGTGTGTCAGCACCTCCGGCGTGTGTGTTTAATTTCTTGAGTAGCCACACTGTTTTCCACAGTAGTTGTACCACATTTCCTCCCCATTAACAGTGCCCGTGGGTTCTAAGTTCTTCATGTCCTCACTTACACGGGGTAATTTCGTTTGTTTTCAAGAACCATTGTAATGGTGTACAGTGGTCTTTCACTGTAGTTTTGATTTCCATTTCCCTAATTAGTGGTGCCGAGCTCTTGGTGCATGTGTCGGCCCTGTGCGAAGCATTTTTAAAGGGAAGCTGAGTGGTACTAAAAGAACTCTGCTCTCTAGGAAGATCGTTTTTGTGAATTTGTGTGCTTTGCTAGCAAGAACGAATTAGTAAGAGGCCTTGACACATCCACAAGCCTAGTTCGGACTGACACAGTAACTGGTGTAGCCAGCATGCTCAGGGTGGGTATTCTAGAAAGCATTCTTTTTTTTTTTTTTGGTCTTTGAGACAGAGTCTCACTATGCAGTTCAGGCTGGCCTTGAGCTCACTTTGTAGCCTAGGTGGACTCGAACTCACAGTGATCCTCCTGCCTCAGCTTCCTAAGTGCTGGGATTATAGGGGCGCGCCACCCTGCCTGGCTACAGGCTGTCCTTGAACAGGCTTATGTAGCTAGCCCCAAGGCTGCCCTCAAACTCAGCAGTCCTCTTGCCTCAGCCTCCTGAGTGCTGGCTTTACAGCCATGTGCCACCATGTCTGGCTGTAAGCTTTTGTTTTGGTGTGGCTACTGGCTTAGGAAAAACCAGCATAAACTGTAAATTCATTCCAAAGGAGACATACTGATTTAGTTTTGTATAGTATTCCTTCCTTCCTTCCTTCCTTCCTTCCTTCCGTCCGTCCGTCCGTCCGTCCGTCTGTCCTTCTGTCCTTTTGAGACAGTGTCTCACTACACAGTTCAGGCTGGCCTTGAGCTCACTTTGTAGCTGAGGCTGGCCTCGAACACTCAACAATTCTCCTGCCTCAGCCTTCCGAGTGCTGGGATTATAGGCCTGCGTCACCACACCCGGCATGTCTTTTTTTTTTTTTTTTTAAAGACAGGGACTTGCTGTGTAGTTCACGCTGGCCATGAGTCACTCTTTTTATTTTTCTGTTACTGAGACTGGAACTCAGCATCTTGCGCTGGCCGGGAGGCACCTGTGCTGCTGAGCCATAGCCCGGCCCTTGAATCCACTCTTCAGGCCAGGCTGGTCTGGAGCTTGTGGCTATCCTTGTGCCGTAGCCTCCTAAGTGGTAGGGTTACAGGCAGGCATACCGTGTCCACACCAAATCTCTTTACATTTGAAGGGTTAAATGTAGTTGAGGTGCAATATGAATTGTACGTGAATTTTAAAGAATACAGTAAGTTGGGCACGATGTAGCACCCCTATAATCCCAGGAGCTGGAATACTGAGGCAGGAGGATTGTGAGTTCAAGTCTAGCCTGGCTACACACTGAGTTCAAGGCCAGTAAAGGCCGTCCTGTACTACATAGCCAAGACTCTTGTTTCAGAAAAATGAAAAAGAGCAAAAGACATGTCCTCAAGCTGTTTTCGGGTTTTTTTTTGTTTTTTATTTTTTGTCTTTTTGAGGCAGGGTCTCACTATGCAGTTCAGGGTGGTCTTAAGCTTACTTTGTAACTCAGGCTGGTCTCAAACTCATGATGATCTTCCTGCCTCAGCCTCCCAAGTGCTGGGATTACAGGCGTGCACTACCATGCCTGCCTTCAGAAGAGTTTGAATATAGAAATTATAATTTTTTTTAATATGTAACTTTTGAAATCTCAGAAATTAGACATTCATTAATCACTTAACTGGTGTGTATTACCAGAATGTTTTATTAGATGCATATTGGACAGACTTATAAGTGAAACTGCATTAATCTTTAGCTGTTAAAAGTTTTCTTTAGTGGCAGAACTGTAACATATACTCTTGTTTGTGTTTTGGTATTTTTGAGATAGGGTCTCACTATGCAGTTCAGGCTGGCCTTGAGCTCACTTTGGAGCCCAGGCTGGCCGCGAACTTGCAACAATCCTCCCGCCTGAGCCTTCCAAATGCTAGGATTACAGGCATGCGCCTAGCATCATATACTCTTAATTTTAGTCTAAAGGCCAAGAAGCCACTGTAACACATAATGAGGGGACAGTCTCTGTTTTGCCCTTTACCTGAAAGTTGGGTTTTGCAGTTTATGTGACTGATGTTATTTTCCATGGAGGGCGAGATCAGCAGGTAGTTCTATGTAAATATAAAGCTTTTCTTTAGCTAAACTGCGTGATATACTCTGTGAATATAGACATTAGAAGTCTCTCCATCTTTGTGTACTGCTGAAAGTACTTGTGGCGAGTCCTAACATTTTTAAACATGAAAGATTCATCTGTTTTGCTAATAAGGAAAATCATGTAAAGATTCAGTACCTTAGGTGCTGCTAAAAAAGTAAAAACTTGGATATAGTCTTTGTACCTCCACAGCATGACATGGAACAGCCTTTGACAGTTACCTAGATAAGTTGCTGATAATGGCGGTGGGACTCAGCCCTTAGGCAGACACACATTCATGCGCATGTGCAGGTGTACATTTCTGTTAATGATAGTAATAGCACCTGGGTAGATTGTGTTTCCCTCTCAACGAGTCCTCCCATACTTTATCCCCTTCTGTCTGTTTTTCTTTTAATGGGGAGGGGTTGAGACTGGGTTTTGCCGTGCAGTTCAGGCTGACCTTGAATCACTGTGTAGCTAGGCTGGCCTCTAACTCAGCGATCCTCCTGCCTCAGCCTCCTGAGTGCTGGGATTATAGGCATGCACCACCACGCCCAGCTTCCCTCTATCTTTGATTTTAAGTTATTGTATAGTTTAGATTTGAGTGAAATACTTGTGCAAATCACTCCTTCTTTGAAGATGGAGTTACAGCGAAAGTGACATCATTCTTTCTTGCCTTTACAAGTGTGTTTCTCAGGCATTTTACAGTCAGCTTGGACCTTCACTGGGAAGCATTGCAGTGGCTGTGACAGGAGCTCTGCCCGAGTTGTTGACTGTCCTCTGATGAAACCCTTTTATGTCTGTATTTGTTGAATTCTGCGGGTTGGACCTAGGTCTTGCACATGGTAAGCAGGCACTGTACCACTGAGCATGCACCCTGGACCAAAACCACTTACAAAGTTCTTTTAGGCTGAAGATTTGTCTTATATTTTTATTTTTTAGCCTGTGAGTGTCTAAGAACTTCAAGAATTACTATTTAAAGCTAGTTTTTGTGCCTTTCTGATGATTAGATTCTTGTCTATTGTCCATATCTGTTTCCTGTAATGTAAAGCAGGAGTGTGCACTATAATTCCATTTTTTTGTACTGTGCTAATGTGCTAAAATGCATGTATGATAAAAAGTCTCTTAAAGAATAATGTCCTTGGGCTGGGGATATAGCGCAGTGGCACAAGCGCCTGCCTGGCAAGCGCAAGGTCCTGAGTTCAGAAAAGAAAAAGAATACAAAGAACAGTGTCCTCCATTTCAGTGTTTGCTGTTCTTGCGTGTGGGGACGCAGTGTCGCAGAGGGGAAGTTGCATGGCTTTGTTGGTGTGAGGCTTAGCTCAGCCGCGGCCGTGGGCGAGCGGGTTCACTCCTGAGCACCTCAGTGGTCTGGAAAACATTTGGTAGATGAAGTGGTGCTGCATATACCAGGTACTAGCTAAGGCTATGTGGCTGGGATTTTGGGAATTAGAATATAAATGGTATGGAGTTATTATTTCATTTTCCTAGCTGAAAGTTGAAATTGGGAATTTCTCTGAAATTATGAAGTGGGAGGATAATTTTTCTTTTTGTCTTTTTGAGACAGTCTTGATGTACAGTTCAGGCTGGCCTTGAGCTCACTTTGTAGCCCAGGCTGGTCTCAAACTTGCAACAATCCTCCTGCCTCAGCCTCCTGAGGGCTGGGGTTACAGGCATGTGGCAGCATGACTGCCTTATGGAAACATAATTTTGTAGCTGTCAACCCATTTTTAACTGAAAAGTTCCAAAGTCCAGGTTTGTAAATGTTTTGAATTTAATGGCAGTTCTCAACATCTGGAAATTTTCGCCTTTGTACTGGTATGTTGCCGCGTTATCTATGTAATGCTTTTTTCAGTTACATGTTTCATAAAAAGTGTACAATCAAATTTTAAGAAGTGTAGAAGAGAAGGTCTCCCTGTGGACTTGTTCTCCTGCTTCTTTCCCAGCAGCGGCCAGTCCCAGTACGTTTGCAGTGGGCTTCTTTACCCTGGACTGAATTTGACACACCGTGAGCAGCCTGAAATTAGGGAAATTTTTGTGTGTGTGTCTTTTGATGAAGTGGGGGAATTGGTAACATTTTTCAGATTCTCAAAAGGGTATTTGACTCAAAAGAAGTAGAATATCATTGATCTATTTGTATCTTGGATGAATGGTATATACTGTGTAGGCATATAAATTAGGGGTGTATATCGTTTTATTTGTTTGCTTATTAATTAATTAATTATATTCTTCCTCCCCATTTGTGTCTTTTTTTTTTTTTTTTTTTTTTTTGCGGTACCAGGGATCGAACTCAGGACCTTGCACTTGCCAGGCAGGTGCTTATTCACTGAGCTATATCCCCAGCCCCCTCATTTGTGTCATTTTAAAAAATAACCATAAGCTTTGCTTCAGAATTGGAAGAACCATCTGTAAGGTGTGTTAAAGTTGAGTTTTTTTTTGAACTGGAGATTGAACTCATAACCTCGTGCTTGCCAGGCAGGTGCTGTGCCCCTGAGCTACATCCCCAGCCCTTAAAGTTGACTTTTGCACTGTTTAAGGGAGTATGGCAATTTTTCTTTTGCAGAAGGATTATAGGGCCTTGCACAAAACCAAGCCACGAACTACATTATTTTTTGTTTGAAAGTTTACACTCAGTTGTAGTGCAGATAAACTTCATTCTCTTCTGGGTGGGAGTATTTTTTCTTTGTATGTCCCAATAGTTTGTTTCTTCTGTAGCATAATGAAAATTCTCATACAAATTTATCTTGGTCAGAAGAAATTGAGAAGTGCTCCTAATGTATGTATCAGTTAAGAGTAGAGCAAAAGCGTGCATTTATGTTTCAGTCTGTTGGTGTTTGATATTTACAGGTTGAGTATCCTTTAATTGAATTGCTTGGCCAGGTGTGGTGGCACACGCCTGTAATCCCAGCACTCAGGAGGCTGAGGCAGGAGGATCGTTGCAAGTTCAAGACCAGCCTGGGCTACAAAGTGAGCTCAAGGCCAGCCTGAACTGCATAGTGAGACCCTGTCTCAAGAGAAAGAAATGCTTGGGAGCTTTTGGATTTCGGATTTTGGAACGTGTGTGTGTGCAGTTGTCCCTGGGGTGAGGAGGAGTCTGAAAGCGCGGGGTCTGCTGTGAGGCCTGCTCCCCATTTGTAGTACGGTAGAGCCATCGTGCGGCGGGTGTGATCTGGCTGTCTTGAGAAGTGTTTGCTGTTCTTTGTGCCCTCTCACTGTTCTGCGTTTCATGGAAGACCCTGGACTGAAGATTGAGCCTGTAATGGTTGCTGTGTGTTGTGTGTTTACTGCCTTGGACAGACTTCATCAGGGCCTGTAACCTCCTGCCTCTGCATCTCTTTCCCCTTTAGTAACATGAAGCTCCACAGTTGATCCCGTCTCTTAGGCTCACAGGTACTTCCTGGGTTGTTGTTCTGTACGGCAGTTGAGGGTACAAGGGTGTCTGTCCTGGTGTCACTTCTGCTGGTGGAAGTATGGCTACTCAGCTGTCTTCCTGTTCCTAAATTTTCCCTGTGATGACTTTCTTGTCCCTGCCAGCAAGTGCCACCAACTTTAGGCCTCCTGCTCTTTGAGCTGCTGTCCATGGTGCCGGGTCCTCTCTGCTTTTGGAGTCTGTGGAAAACTAATACCACACTGTTGATAGGAAGTCCTGCAGATAACGTAAGTGAACTTATTTTGTATTTTATCACATGAACCAAATGAAGTGAAAAATACATGAGTGTCCCAAGAGGTAGTTTTTACCGCTCTTTAGCGTCCTGGGCAGGTGACCTGCTCATGTGGAGAGCTGCATGGTCTAAGTGGGTGCTCTCAGCTCTGAGGCTGCTGCAGGAGCTGCGGAAGGGGCTGTGGGCTGATCCGGTGGTACAGGCTGCACTGGGGGTTGTGCTTGGCGCTTGTGCGTTCGTACTGTGTTTACACGTTGGTCAACTGAATGGTACCGAGTACAGTCCCTGTGTGTGTGGGTAAGCTTTGATAAACGTTAACTTTCTAGAAAATTTGCACCTTTATGGTAGTAAACGATAAAACAGACTATTGTATTTTATTGCATATTGTACACATTGATGTCATACCTTTCTCTTAATTTTTTCTGTATTTTAGGCTATGAGTTTCATCTGTGTGCTGTTTTTCAAGTTGGCACAATCCTCTCTTCTCCCCAAAACATCTGCGTATAAGTTGACTGGCACGGTCTGGGCTGCCCGAGGCTTACCTTATGTAATGAGGTGCCTGGGCGTGGGACCCAAGTCTAAGCAGGAGTTTCATTTATGTTTCATGTGTACCTTGTGTACGTGGTGGGAAGTTAATTTTGTACAGTATGTTTGGTGCACATACATTGTAACTGCAACCTGTCACCTGAGGTCATGTGTGGAATTTTCCAGCTTGTGGCATTGTGTCATTGTTTCAGATTTAGTAGTGTGTTGAATTTCAGGTTTGTTGAGGACCACAGATACACAATGGCTAGTTTTACAGACTTCCCTAAGGGAATGAACTTGGAGGCTTGGGATTATTGCTGTCACCCTTTTGAGATTTCCCATTAACCCATTAGGGGTGGGCCATCCTCTCCCACCGACTAAGACTTAAGACTGAAGACACTCCAGGGCAAGAACTTCTTAACGTAAGACCACCTCCGAACAACCGATGGTCCGTCAGCCAGGCGCTAGAACACCTGGCAGGAGATTGGAGTCCACTACAGGGGTCTCCGATTTCTGGTTGGGACAGAATGGATGGTTTCAAGAACTTCCTAAAATTACATGTAGTGTTTCCTTGGGCATTTTTATTTTAGAGGACAGAATACATGGCTTTCATCAATTTTCAAATATTTAGTTCTTCTACAGTTAAGAGCTTTTGGCTTATTAGATTAAAAGATGGAGAATGACTTGTTTTGTAGAGTATTGTGTTAGCTTACGTGTGGATGTACGCACGGACCCTTGCCATAACACGCCACAAAGTGTAGAAGGAATTACAGGGTGTAACCTGGGCATGTAAATACTGAAGCACCAGATGAATGTTCTTTTTCTGCTTAAAATTTTCTTCCTGAACGCATTAGTTTTCAAATTTTAGCTTAAATAGTACCTCCTTAGGTATCTTCCTTGATGGTTTTAAAAGTCTTCTTTGAAGTTTCTTTTTTTGTTTTTTGGGTACTGGGAATCCAACTCAGGACCTTGCACTTGCAAGGCAGGCGCTTGGGCCACTGAGCTAGGTCCCTGGCCGTATGTTTTTTGTAATATGAAGTTACATTTGATTGTTCATTTGTATGTTATCTCTATTAAAATACAATGTTTGATGTAGAAACCTTATTTTTCTTCCCTCCTTGGCCTAGGTTAGTGTCTTGTACATAGTTGACATTCAGCACGTTTCTTAGTACGCGACGCACGTTGCTAGCCGACGTCGACGCTGACAGCTGACTGACAAGCACCAGTCACACAGGCACTTACTTTCCTTAAGTACTGAAACATTTTCCCCTCAAAATCCAGGTCAGTTTTATGTTAACTTATACTTTACATTAAAGTATAAACCTACTTAACGAAACCTTTCTATTTATTTTATTTTTATTTTTTGTAGTGCTATGGGCTGAACCCAGGGCTACACCCTTAACCCTTTTTTATTTTTTTAAAGGTAGGTCTTGGTAAATCACTAACTTGACCAGGTTGGGACTGAATTTAGAATCTTGTGCCTCAGCTTTTCAGGATGCTGGGATTATAAGAATTTGCTACCCAACCTGGCAGAAACCTTTTTATTTTTAAAGATTCAAATTACTTAGTGTTCACTTAAAGTTCTGGCTTTGTGCTCTGGTTATTCTGCATGTTTTGGGTTTAAAAAAATGGTGGTGTCTTGAGAGAGGAGGGAGTGGATTTTACAAAATGATTGCATTTACTTTGGGGTTTACTTTGTGATTGCAGAAGTAAAGTTACTAAGTGAAATCCATTTTTTTCTGCTGCTGTTTGAAGCCTGGTTCAGGGCTAATGAGATCAACAGGCTTTGTATAGTGTAAGAGAACAGCATATTTAAATATTACACTGGACATTCAGAGCAGGGTTTTGTCGTCAAATTTTCATTTGTAAAACTTATAATTTATAATAGTGTTGGTTTATGTTAGTAATTAGCTTTTGTAGTGCTTGAAAAAGATTAAGTTTCTCGGTATTTCAGAAAGGTTTTGTTCTTTTTTTTTTTTTTGGCGGTACTGGGGATTAAACTCAGGACCCTGTGCCTGCTAGGCAGGCGCTTTTTCCACTGAGCTATATCCCCAGCCCCTTTCAGAAAGGTTTTGGTGCTTTTGTTTGCCTTCTGTATTGGAAGATTTTTGAAAACAAATACAGGATTTTGTTTTTATTTCACAGCAGAACTAAACCCGTAGTGGACACCTTAATGGAGCAATACAGTGTGCATGTGTTACTCGAAGAAGACAGACAACTCCCCTTGGGTGGGAGTGTGAGTCGCAGGGTCCCCGGACCTGTCTGGAATTAAGTTCTGGGGCCGCTGCTCATAGCCGGTGGGCATGTATGCCTTGCTTTTCTTGTCTCTAGAGTTAGAAGACTAATAGAAACCACCTCGTAGTATCAGGTTAAATGCCATTTACTTGCTTGAGCAGGTAAAACATTTAGTTCAGTGGCAGGTACACTGTAGGAATTAAAGAGTATTAACTACTGTAATTACTGGAAAAACTGCAGAAAGGAAAATGCTTATTAGTGTTTCCAGTTGATTTTTTTCCTCGTAATTTGTTACACAGATTATTCCCATTTAAGGAAGTAAAATATGGAGCATATAGAGGTATAGGAATTAGGCTTTTAAAGCAAAAAGGAGAAGCAGTTCTTCTAGGGTGATCTCAGCTTTGCTGTGTAGTTAATGCTAGTTTCAGACTGACTTGTTTCAGAGAGAAGATTCTAAAGTGGCTAATAAAGTTACTTTCAAGGGAAACTCCATTTTTGCAAAGTTACCAGATAAAACTATCCACAGGTAAACTTATTAGGGAAGTTGTCTGCCAAGGTAGAATCTCTAAACTTTTCTGTAATTTTCTCCTACTTTTTTTTGTCTTTTTGAGACAGGGTCTCGCTATGCAGTTCAGACAGGCCTTGAGCTCACTTTGTAGCACAGGCTGGCCTTTGACTCACGGCTGTCCTCCTGCCTCAGCCTCACCAGTGCTGGGATTACATGCTTGTGCCACTAAAGGTTTCTTTTCCTTGGTGTGTCTCCTAATTTTTAATGCTTTTGATACCGAACAATTTTAATAGGTGTCTGAAGATAGAAATGATTGCATGACTGGAGTGTGGTTATTTGGAGATGCTGCGTCAGGATCATTTGAGGTTGAGCTAGGTGAATAGGAACACCAGTGGAAAACCAAGTGTGCCTCTGAAGAGGCAGCCCCTGACCCCAGCATCTATAGATGTGAAAGTTGAAGGGGAGATTCAAGTTGTCTCTGCTGGGGAAAAATAGGTTGGCAGGCGGTAAAGGGAACTTGTTGGCTCTGCTATGCGCCAGGCAGTGTACCACATGGTGTCACACCACGTTCCTGCCGGCTTGAAGCACTAGTGGTATGTACGTCACCATCCCATGGGGGGCTTGTACCACTCAACAGGCTTCCCATGCTGCCTGTTGGGACAGTGACGTTTGTACCAGTGGTGGCTCAGAGCTGCCAAGCAGTGTGGCGATGTGAATCACTGCCCTGCCATGAACTCCTTCTGACAACACGAAGGGCCTGGCGTGCTTGCTGTTCACTCGCCCGCTCGTGGAGGGGGAGGCCTGGTGGGCCCCAGGCCTGCCTGGCTGTGAAGCCAGGGTCTCCTGCATTGTGACTGTTAACCCTAAATAAGCCCAGCCGAGCACTGCGCTTAAGCAAGCTCGCCCCCATGCTGTGCTGGGAAGAGTTCCTAAGCGGGTAGTAACTTTGCTACTCACTCTTTCCAAGCACCCAGAGTCGCAGGGAGCCTGAAGCGGTGAGAAGGAGCGGGGCCAGGGCGGCAGCAGCTCTCAGCGGAGGGGCACAGGCCCTGGACTCTGCAGGCCGGCCGGAAGGGAAGCTGGGAGCGAGGGGAGGCTGTTCTCAGGACCTCTGAAAGACGGTCAGCAGCAGGCAGCGAGGAAGAGTGGGCTGCGCTGCGACAGTGATGTGCTTTCCTTCCTGTTTCTGGAGAATTGCTGATTGGAGGAAGGGCCTGGGTGGGAGCCGAGGCCCTCAGCCGTGTGAGCTGAGATGGTGCCCGACCCCCTCGCGTCTTCCTTCCCACTTCGGCAGGGTGCGGCCCGTAACCTCCCAAGGCGATTGATCGAGCTACGGTATGGTAGGCAGACTGCCTGATGGGGGACTGCTTCTTGATACGCATCTGTCCCCTTCCTGTTTGCTGTTGGGCTTGCTTAGAGTCAGCCCTGTGGACCTGGATCTTGCTTCATAATTCACAGTGTGGGAGAAGAGATCTGGCAAAAGCTCACTCGGTATATAGGCACCAGGAAAGGTTTTCATCTCACAGCCATGTTAGATTGTAATTTAATGAGTTTGGGGTTGCTTGTTCCTGGAACACAGTTTCAAGCAAAATGTTAAAGCATTAAGAAGTATATGGAAAAGATTGGGACTTGGCACCATTTCAGGAAAAGGTACCGTCCTGAAATACACACATACAGGCTTTGGGTTAGCTTTAGGCCAAAGTGCCCCAGAAGGCGGCCTCTGGCAGTGGGAGGGGATCCTCTCTGCCCTTTGTTAGGAGCAGATGCAGTGGGGATTTAGTGTGACTGCTGTGGTTTCAGTAGGAAATGTGCAGCACACTCAGGTGTGGAGAGCTGGGTCTCCAGGGCAGCGCAGGCTGTATGGCTTGTAGGCAGTTGGACTGCAGAGTGGGTCAGCCTCCTGGTGAGTTCGTGGGGAAAGGGCTTTTAGGCGATCAGAGGAAGGAGTTCACAGGGTGTGCCGGCCACCCTCCTGGCTCGGTCCTTACTCTGCTTCCTGGCTGCCCTGCGGCGAGCACCTTCCTTCCGCCCCACCCTAGAGCCATGCTGTTTCTGTCTTGTCCGCCTAGTAGCAGTGGAGCCAGCTGACCCTGCACTGAGACTTCCGACACCGTGAGCCAGAACAAACCGTTGCTTTAAGTTGTGTAAGTAAGATGTTCTGTCGAGCGCCTGAAAGGTAACCGGTAATGGCGGGTTCAGGCTCCTTTTGTGCTGTCTTACTGTAGAGGGATTAAGGACCACAGCTATGGCCAGCCTTGCATATTATAGGCACACTACACTTAGGATGAGTTCTTTGAGATCAAGGACATTTATCACACAAGGGAAGAATTTCCGAGTCAGAAGTGTACTTCAACCTTTCAACCTTGGTCTCATCCGCTTAGATTTTCAGAAAGATAGCTGTGCATTAGGAGGACTGGAGTTTATCTCTGATTTGTGAGCAAAAGTCACAATGACTTGCAAACAGACTGACACATGGGCCCTGTTTTTTTTTTTTCTTTTTCGTACCAGGAATCAAACTCATGACATTGTGCTTGCCAGGCAGGCACTGTGCTGCTGAGCTGTATCTCGCCCTTGCTTTTTCTTTTTGGAGACCATTCACTATGTAGTTAAGGCTGTCCTTGAACTCACTGTGAGACCAGGTTGGTCTCAAACACAGTAATCCTCCCTCAGCCTCCCCAGTGCTGGGAGTATAGACATGCACCTCCGTATCTGGCTGACCCAGGGGACTTTCTGCAGTAAAAACAAGCTTCAGCACTGTTGTAGTCGAGGCTTGTAAGGGGAACAATTTAATACAGGGTACATAATTTATAGGATTATTTTATAATAGTCACCCAAGAGTCAAGTTTAAAAGAGTGCAGGAAATCTGTTCACACATTAAAGACCAAAAGAATCAGCTGAGGGCCTGGATCCCACAGCAGTGTCCTGCATGAGTCCAGCTGAAGACCTGGAGCCCATCACAGTGCCCCGAGGCCAGCTGGAGGCCAAGAGTGCATGACAATGTCTCATGCAGGCCTGTGTCACGGATCTGCGCTGGGAAGACCCAGAAGGCAGCGGTGGGAGCTGGGAAGTCTGGGCCCGCGGGTGAAGGACCTGTGCCAGCAGGCAGAGGTATCTGCACTGGAGCCGCGAGCAATGCTCACAGTAAGGACCAGCGCTCCCCCGAAGTGTAATGCAGCCGTCCTCAGCGGCAAGGTCCCGAGCTCCTCTAACAGTGAGAACACTGAGCTCCTATCAGGAAACCCAGCGTGACAAGCTCCTTCAGGAGAACCAACAGCACCAAGAGCACCAACAGCGCCCAAACAGCACCTCTTTTTCTTCTCCAGCTCCCCTTTTCATGTCGCTGGCAGCAACCCTCAGGCGGGCCTCCGCACCCAGCACCCTGCTGACTCAGGTGAGCTGGGCGCTGCAAGTTGGCACACTTGTCAGTCCGCCACCGTCCACTTCTGGTGACCTTGGTCACTGTACACATTTCCTTAATCCACAGTCTCTGGTGGCAGGTTTGTGGTAAGTTAGCATGTCTTGGTCTATTCAGATTGACATTGATTTAATAGTTACATATATACAGTTTTTATTGTACTTATTCGTGCACCAAAAACAAAATATCCAAAGGGTGACCAAAATTCAAGGTTAAAACAATACTTTGACTAATTAATCTGATTACAAACATATGTAAAAATGACATTAAAATCAAATTAAAAGAAGTATTACAATCATAGTCCTCGTTTACCATTAACTTTTTTTTTTTTTTAGTTTTTTTGAGACAGGATCTCACTATGCAGTTCAGGCTGGCCTTGAGATCACTTTGTAGCCCAGGCTGGCCTCGAACTTGCAACGGCCCTTCTGCCTCAGCCTCCCGAATGATGGGATTACAGGCGTGTGCCACTGTGCCCGGCTGCACTGTCTCCCATGCATTCATCTGTGTATATGGTTCTCTTCAACTGCACCTAAGTTGATGGGACTGAGTTTTTCTTATGGTGCTAGGGATTGAACCTAGGGCCCTTGAGCATGCTAGGAAAGCACTTTACCATCGAGGGGCATCCTCAGTGCCTAAAGTTAATAAGTATTTTTTGTTTGTGTTTTTGAGACCAGGGGCTGGGGATATAGCTCAGTGGAATAAGCGCTTGCCTAGCAAGCGCAGGGTCCTGAGTTCGATCCCCAGTACCGCAAAAAAAAAAAAAAAAAAAAAAAAGCAAGACTCCAGTGCTGCTACAGATACATAAACAGGATCTTGCTAAAGCCATGTGTTTTTGAGACAGGGTCTCGCTGTATAGTTCAGATTGTCCCTCAACTAACTATGTGGCCAAGGCTGGCCTTGAATCAGAGTGATCCTCCTGTCTCAACTTCCCCAGTGCTGGGATTTACAGATGCGTGCCACCATGCCTGGCTAAGTTAATAGAATTTGAAAAAAAGTTCAAAAATATCTGTTTTTAGATTGGTACATAGGAACAATATATACTAATGGGCTGTGTGTGATGTTCTGGAAAAGTCAGTGGTTTTTATCTGCAAACTTTCAAGTGCTGTGATTGCTTCCACTGCCCGTGTAGCTCCTCTGAAGCTCGAGTGAGGTTCGTCTTTAGGATCGGTCAAGTGGAAAGAGCCTGTGCTTAGTCCACAGTTGTCCTGGCAGCACACAGTCTTCAACAGGCTTCTTCCCTCTGGAATTATGGACATCCTCATGACAACTTCAAAACTCCCCACCTGGGGTCTTTGGGGTCCAATTTCTTCAAGCAGTTTACTTTAGGGTCATTTTTATTTTTATTTATTTTTTTTGTCTTTTTAAGACAGGGTCTGGCTATGCAGTTCAGGCTGGCCTTGAGCTCACTTTGTAGCCCAGGCTGGTCTGGAACTTGCAACGATCCTTCTGCTGCAGCCTCCTGAGTGCTGGGATTACAGGTGTGTGCCACCATGCCCTGCTTAGGGTCATCTTTAGAGTGAGTAATGGCTCTACCTGGTTCTCAGTTTCAGGAGCCCTTACTGACCAAGCGTGGGTACAGTCATGTCCTTCCCAAGCTGTTGTCCTTGAGAGCAGTGCAGGTGTGTGGGGTTTGGCAGTACCTGCAATCAGGCCATGGTGCTTTCAGGGTTAAGGCCCTGAGAGAAAGGACATTCAGTGTTAGCGTGATTTAGGCATAGTAAACCAGTATAGCCCAGATTGATTGCATGTCCTGTGCTTTAATTATCAGCTTTTCAGGTCTGGAGCCCACCTTCATTCCCAGTGCCGTCACTCTGTCGGCTGGCTTGGGTGTCGTACTATTCCTTGTTTGGTACGTCCAGACTCATTGTGAACAGTGAGTTCTGTGTAGCAAAAGATGAGTTGTTTTTTTGTGCTTGTCCATCAGTCTTTGTCCACAAATTATACCGACACTCACAAATGCTACTGAACTGATAGTTTGAATGGTGATCTGTTATTTAAAAGTAATGTTTTTTACTTCAAGAAAGCTTAAATTTTTAATTAGAAATAATTCTAAGGTGAAAGTCTAGGATGCAGTGCCTCATCCTGGGGCCATCCGACTGTGAAGTTTCCAGGTGAGAGGGCCCTGGGCAGCCCTCAGCAGCTGGGCAGACTCGGCTCTTCGGTCAGCTGGGAAGAGTGCTGGGTGGAGTCAATTGTCTTTGTGTTTAGTTTCCCGTCTTGACGTTGTAATGGGTATTTCAGATGCCTGGGATTTAGTCTTTTCTGCTTTCGCAGAGTGGTCCAGCATGGTGCATACTCCTGGCCTTGGGAGGGGCAGGCCTTTACTTACACTTAGATTGTGGTGAAGGGTGAAGGAAACACGCTGTAAGGGTTTTTCAAAGTGTGTGTAAAGCACACAGCTCTGAAAGGAGCCTGCGTGTGACGGGGAACTCACTGCCCTCCAAGGACCTTCACATTCTCCTGGAAAGTGTTCTGGGATGCATAATTCTGTCCATTTAGTCAACAAGTTTCTCCTGCTGTGTGAAGTAGGATTGGTTTTGTTCTTCTTGGGCGAGATACACCTTAGTCAGTAGACACAGAGGAGTCCAGCATGATGCTGGAGAGCTAAGCTAGCTGTTTAGGGGCTGGAGACCTGAGCCGGCTGATCTTGGAAGACGTGAGGTGGGCTTTTGGTTTGTTTTGCTTTTTGAGACAGGGCTGCCTGTGTAGTTCAGACTGGCCTCGAACCTCCTGTGAGCCCAGCCGGGCCTCGAGCTCGTGGTGGTCCTCCTGCTTCAGCCTGGGCAGCCAGAGACTGGCTGGGTTTAGTAAGACGGTCAGAGCCCCATCAGTCAGGCTGGGGTAAAGGGTGTGTCCTTGGCCCTGAGGGCGTTTACTACCTACAAATACACAAATATAAAGCGTGCCGATCAGACCCCTGTGCCACCCTAAGGAGTAGGGTTTTCTCATGCTTGTGTACTCCTGTGTTACACTTTTTGTTGTTGTTCCAGGTGATGGGTAATAGCATTGTGATGGATGATTACCTTGAGACAGTCTTACTGGAATTGGTGTGGTGGTGCATACCTGTAATCCCAGCATTTTGTAGCCTGAGGCACGAGTGCGCCTTAAGTTTGCGGCCAACCCAGGCTGCGTAGCAAGTTCAAGGCCAGCCTGAACTACATAGCAAGAACTTGTCTAAAAAAGCCAAAAAAACGTTTTATTACGATAACATTGTGCTTGTCGTATTTTACAGTATTGAGATTTTGAAAGCAAATCCTTTAATTTTTTGCATTTAAAAACTGCCATTTTACTTTTAGACTATACAGAAAATAAAATTTTTAATACAAGAAAAGTAGATAAAATCCACTGGTAGGTTTAGTAGCTCTATGCTCTGTAGATGCTGCTGCATTGTTAAAAGGCGCGACCTTTGGTTTTTGGGTGTTTTAACTCACTGTTTTAGAAGCAGATTGAATCATGGCGGACAGTGGGTTGAACTGTATTATGGAGGGTGGATGATCGTGCTAGAGTTATCCTCAGCATCCACTCAGGTTCATTAAATGAGAATTTAAGCCAGAATAAGACCACATCAAGGCCAGGCATTTAACATTTGTGGTATTATGGTTGTTGTGAACATTATTTCAGAATAAATAATTGGAAGTGTTTTACCTTTGACAAAGTGAATCCACCTCCTGTCTTGTGCTCATTTTAAATTCCGCTGTACTATCACCATGGAAGTCACCAAGAGTTCCCTGTGCCTTCCGTGGGGGCAGGGCCAGTGCTGGGGGCGCCCGGGACTGGGACAGTGTCTGTGAAGAGAAACCGGAGAAGCGCGTCCTTTGTGGGCCCAGCAGACCCTGCGCTGTGGGAGAGCTGACAGTAAAGGCGAGGACTGGGGGGGGAGGCGTGTCTGGAGCATGCGATAGTTCTTCACTGACCAGTCTTGTACCAGAGTGGTTAGAGAATTTCAAATCATTTCATGATTAGTCAGACAATGTGGATTCCTGTGAGCACAGATCTGTAGTTGATATGAAAATAATCTTCGTGAAATTATATTTCTTCAGTTTTACTTAATGGCCTATTTTTCTTTTTTTTTTATTTTATTTTAAAGACAAAAGAATGGAGACATATGAACCAGAAAAGCCATAAACAATACAGAAAATACAAAGTTATACAGAATATAGTAGGGAATTAGCACTGGATGTTGTGTTACATAGTTATCTTCACATTAGTTAACACAAAAACATTAAAGGAAATACCAAATTATAGATACGATAGTAGGGAATTTGCACTGGATGCTGTATAATATAAAGTTATCTTCATTTCTGCTAATACAAAAACGACTGAGGAAATACAGAATTATAGAGAACATAGAAGGGAATTAGCTCTAGATGCTGTCCTACATGTTACCTTCATCTTTGTTACTCAGTTACACAGATGATGGCCCTTTTGATCAGTTCGTTTTTTCTCCTCCCTCATCTCCGTTGCCCTACCACTCAATCAGTCATCTTCCCTGTGATAATAACTGTACTCCTGGGTTTATCTATACCCCTGGACTCTCGCCTTGGGAAGAGATATAGCTGCCTCAGACTATACTATAACATACAGGGGTGTATACAAACTGCCATGGTCAGAGGTGGGAAAGCACATATGCTCACAGCGGACCGCCCGGCTCCACCCTGTCGTCGTGCTATGGGTGGGGGCGGGTCCAGTTCATGAGGTGCCCTGAGCGGGGCCCTCAGCGGAGCAGCCGTGGTAATGGCTTATTTTTCATTTTTGTGTTATTGTAGTATGTTCCATCTACATTTCTTGGCTAGAATTAACCCCCTTCCCCTTTTAGACAAAGCTGTGTGTAGTTGTATACTGTGTCTTAAAGAGGCTAATTTCCGCACATTTGGGTATCAGAGTAAATGATTTTGAGACTGATTTCTGCCCATAAATGTGAAAATGATTAGAGGCATTTTTGCCTCTATCTTGGTGGGCCTGTGGGACTTATTTGGACAAGACAGGTGGTAAGAACCTTCCCAGTAGGGTGGGTGGGTACGGTTGTGCTTGAGTTAATGTACAACAGGGTCCCGCTCATTCATGGGAAGTTGAGACATGTAAACATTATCTAGGGCTGGGGGCTTAGCTCAGTGGCACAAGCACCTGCCTGGCAAGCTGAAGGTCCTGAGTTCGATTCCTGGTACCAAAAAACTAACCAAAAAATGCGTTATCTGTTTTTTGTCATCATGTATATATATATAATCTGTCTGCCTGTCTGTCTTTTGGTACAAGAGTCTATTAGCACAGGACCGTGCACTCAGTACTGCTGAGCTGCATCCCCAGCCCTACTGTTATTTACTTACAAGTACTATTATCTGAGTCTTGGGACTTAGGTCTTAGGTAGATCTTAAGATGCTCTCTTTTTTTTTTTTTTTTTTTTTTTCCGGGACTGGGGATCGAACTCAGGGCCCTAAGGATGCTCTCTTTTTATATATTGTGTTTAGGCAAGTGGGTGTGTTCTTAAAAATCCGTCCTCTGCCTGTAGTGGTGGTGCATGCCTGTAATCCCAGGACTGGGGAGGCTGAGGCAGGAGGATTGTTGTGAGTTTGAGACCAGCCTGTGCTACAAAGTGAGCTCAAGGCCAGCCTGAACTGCATAGCAAGACCCTGTCTCAAAAAGACAAAAAAAAAAAAAAAAAAAAATCCATCTGAATGTTCAGCTGAGACGGGAAGAGGAGGGAGGAAGTGAAGAAAGGACAAGAAAGAAAAGTAGAAGGAAAAGTAGAAACGAAGCTTTTGTCAGTGAGGAGGGGAAGCAGGAAAGCGGGTTTAGGGAGAGGAGGCAGTGGGGAAAGAGGAAGGGCGACACACTGAGCCCAGGCACGCGCTGCCTGTGGGGACCGAGGCCACTGTGCGTCTGGGACGGAGCAGTAAGGTAAAAATTAAACACATGCCTCTTCTACACGATGTAGGATAATTTATCCCTGGATACTTCACTTGCTTATTGAACTTTAAAAAAGCATTAAAATTCTTTTTGAGTGAAGTAACATTTGGGAGCTGTCAGAATCAGTGCGTTATACCGAACCCAAGGACTTGTCTCGCCAAGTGTGAGCTGCAGTGCGTGTGGCAGATGTTAAAGCATTGTGTTCACCTGTCTTCGCCAGCTGGTGTGTGCGAGGAGTTAGAGCGTTAGCTGCGTGTGACATTCAGTGTGGCCACCGTGAAACATCTAGGGGGACTGCTGGTCACGGCCAAATGCAGCTGAGAGGTCGGTGAGCTACTAGACAGATAGGAAATAACTTAATCTATCACCTTTCATTCTGCGTAAGCATAGAAAAATCTGAAGTTGTATAAAAAGTATCTTCAGAACAGGTGGCTTAGAATAGGAATTTCATGTGTTTTTTTCTTCATCTGTAAGTATTCAAGCTGTTTTTGTGAATTGAAGTTAGAGATTTGTGCATGTGTGATTTTTTTTTTTTTTTTGCGGTACTGGGGATCGAACTCAGGACTCTGCGCTTGCTAGGCAAGCGCTTATTCCACTGAGCTATATCCCCAGCCCCTGTGCGATGTTGATTAGCAGTGAAAGCAGCATTTAGTCTTTATTCTACTAGAGTCACCTTTCCCTTCTCCTTCCCTTACAGGAAGTTAGGGTTGCAACAGCGTCCAAAACACTCATGCTCACTCAGAGTGAGGACTGTGTCATGGTCTTCAGTTTGGTCAAGACTGTTAAGTGTATTTACTTTCCTGCCTTTTTTCCTTTCATAGTGAGTTCAGGTAAGATAAGGGACCAAGGGACCATCTTCACAAAAGCAACAGGTCTGTGTATTTGAGGTGGGCGTGCACTGAGGGAGGCCGCGGCTTTCAGATGGCCTTGACCATTCAGAGCCCAGTGTGATGGATGTGCCGTGGCAGGCAGAATCTTCTTTCCAAGTTACTTTCTTGGGCTGGTAGATGCCGAAGTTTGAATAAAAACCCAAAGATTGAAAAAAGCAGCAATCTGTCAAAGCAGGAATGTATGTGTGGTTTAATTTTATCTTTGTGGAAGCTTGAGACAATGTATTGATTTTTTTTCATTTGTTAAAATAAATTTTTTTTGTCACTCAATTTCTCTTCTCTCTGTACTGTGTCTTAGCTGCTTCGCAGGCAGGTTTGTTAGGGCGAACAGAGCTGTGGGCAGGGCACAGGGACAGAGGCAACTTGGGAAGCTGGGGGCACTGACGGTTCCCAAAGGTGCTCCGTGTCCAGTTGGTAGAGTTTCAGGTGGGGGAGAGGTTTGTGAGCTGGGCGGACATCGTAAGAGTTCCACTCAGTTTTCCTTGCAAGCAGGGCGACCTTGGTTTTCCTGTTTGATCGCCGGCTGTAAAGTAGTGATGATATCTGCCTTACAGGATTCCTTGGACGGGTGGCTTGGCTGAAATGGCCAGAGTGGTGCCTGCCACATGCTCATGCTGGGTGATGAGCAGCCACCGTCCTCCCGTCCCCCCCCCCCCCCCCCCCCCCCCCCCCCCCCCCGCAGGATGATCCTGTCCATGTGATTGTAGTGCTGGTGTCCAGCCCGCCCTCACGTTTTCACTGACTGCGAAGTGAAACCATCCTTTCAGGCAGGAAAAGGCAATTCTTGATGTTTATAAAGCAGTGGTGATTTTTATTTCTATTGCTATATACTCTTTTTATTTCTGGTTTGCATATTAAATACTATAGACTCTTGGTTCTTATGTTTTTTATTTTTGGTACCGGGAATCGAACTCAGGACCTTGTGCTTGCCAGCCAGGCGCTGTGCCACTGAGCTACATCCTCCTAGCCCCCGTGGAATGTTTCTGTGTGATGCGGTTGTCCGATACACTGTGGCTTTAATGGTAGGGAAAGCGGTGCTTTTGATGGAGTGCAGTCGCTGGAAGTCTGGCTTTCAGACATCGCCAGGCACTTGGAAAGGCTCTGGTTGAAAGTGTCCTTTTCTGTTCTGTCACCAGCCTCTCAGCTGCATATGAGGCTGGCAGTGTTGGCCACAGAGAAGACACAAGTTTGTTTGCTGAATGAATGAATGAACGAACGAACATAGCAGTGATGTGGATATCAAGATTCAGCGGGGTCTTTCTTGTATGATATTTTTTGATTAACTTTGAAGAGCAGAGATACAGGCATTAAAACGATTCCAGTGTATCCTTGATAGCACATCTTGGGCTTGAACCGGGCAGAGCTTTGGCACCTGTGAGTGTTGCTGGCACTTCGCAACTCCTCTTGAAGTGTGTCAGAGTGGCCCTGGGGGTGGCCCCAGGCCTGGAGAGTGCACGCTGGCTTCATCTGGTCTCTGGGTGAACCTGTGGGAGTGAAAGGAAACGAGGGACGAGGGCCGCGAGGCCTCCCCTCTGGCCTTCTGTGAGGCCTTCTTTCCTCTCGCGCGGACATTCAGTCTGTCTTCACCATTTGTTTAATGTGTGTTTAGGAAATCTGAAAAGCTTTTGATTCCAGCTCTAGACAGGCGACATTAAAAGTCCGCGTTTGCTCTTTGCTGTGTGCTTCTCTCCCCTGCCTCCCAGCCCCACAGTCATTCACATTTACTGACATCGTTAATATACAGAAAGAAGTGAGTTTCTGGTGACCCGTGCCTTGTCTCCTCACTCGTGTGTGTGACTTACAAGTGGAAGGGTTGGCTGTGCTTTTCTGAATTTTTGAGTGCCATGAAAAGCACACTTAGCGGTTCATATTTTTGAAAGACTGTGCAGTACTGGGGTGATTTTCATGGGCTGGACACCTCATTTTCCAGGCTCTTTGTTTTGCTGTCCGCAATATGATCAGACTCAGTCTACCCTGGGCTTTCGCACTTGGAAGCCACGCAGTGTCCTTCCAGGGAGACCTGTGTGTGATCGGAGAGGCCTTTTTTGCTGAGTGTGTCTTCAGGTAATCAGGATCTGTCTCCAGGGATTTTTCTGTCTTCCTGGAAACTAATTTCTGCATGTTAAATATAAACGAGGTGCATAAACTCCCCCTGTGAGGACTTTCATTTAACCATCCAAACAGTCCGTTCTAGTTCTGCAAAGGTAATTTCACCCCAGCCACTAGACAGGGTTCCTTTTGTATTGGATCTTGATTTCTTGAGGCAGCGTGGAGTCTTCACTGCTGTGGGCTTCTTTTCGGTGATAATGGAGTAGCAGTTTCACAAATGAAGCCACTTTAATCCTGTGGCTTTAGGTGGGGCATGTAACTCAGATGTTTCGTTATTACAGAGTTTGGAAAGCTCTGGTATCAGGAGGGTTCCACTTGATTCGTGGGGATAGCTTGGAAGAACCGTATGTACTTACTTACTTTTGTGGTGCTGGGAATCATATCCAGAGTTTATCCCTACTAGGTCTAGCTCTAACATGGAGCTACACACCCATCTCCAGAATTACGTTTCAGTTTGAAAAACTGCAGCATGTGACAGTTTCAGTTTTGAAAAAGGAATAGAAGAAGATTAACGGAAACTGTGGTTTAGTTTTTTTTTTTTCGGTACCAGAAATCGAACTCAGGACCTTGTACTTGCTAGGCATGCACCTGTGCCACTGAGAGCTATATGCCTGAACCTCAAGGAAACTGTTAATAGTGGTCATCTTCGGGGGATAGGAATGACAGGTTTCATTTTCTACCTTGACTTTGAAAAATTAATTACAAAGCAGGAGGACAGTCACGTGTTAGGTCTGGCGGCTTAATGAGACATCAGTGAGGTTATTTTTTTCTTTTATAATGGTGGGGATTAAACCCAGAGCCTTGTGCATACTAGGCCGGCTTCTGCCTCTGAGCTCCACTGGTGACTGATCATGAGATCAGGCGTCTGTACTGTCAGGCCACAGGGATCTTTCGGTGCTATGTAAATGCTAACCTCAGAGCATGACTCAGGCATGCGCTTGTCCCTTTGTGAAGCCCCCCCATGACCTGTCTATGTACCTTTCTCCATCAGCTAAGGAAGGAAGGAAAACTTGTTATCTACCTGATGGAATTCCTTTTAATAAGGAAAGCTCTGTTTTGTTGATCTCGATTGTACTGGAAAATCCTTATTCTTGATATTCAGCAGGAGGGTGAAATACTTAGGTTTCAGAAATGGTGTGTGGAACATTGAGAAGGAAAGTTGTATTGGTGTGAAGTTTTGTATTCTTGTTTCTGAGGTCCTTATCTCGGTGACTTTATTGAACAAAGTACTTAGCTTTCTGGCTGTCACTCTACACTTCACCGAGCTACCCAATAATTTGTCAGTTAATGCTCTTCGCTTGTCTAATCAGCACATCAGTGCTGTTCCCATCCTGTGTCAGGAGTGAAAACTTTCTCTTAAGGCAGGGTCTTACCATGTAGTGTAGCCCGGCCTTGAACTCACTGTGTAGCCCAGGCTGGCCTCGAACTTGTGAGGATCCTTCTGCCTCAGTCTCCCAAATACTGAGGTTACAGGCGTGTGCCACCATGCCTACCTAGGATTGAGATTTTTGTAATACTGTTGGAGAAACCCTTTGATTTGGGGGATATTGAGGCACTGGATCAGCTTTTGCTGTTAACAACTCCTCCAAAGCGTGGTGGCGTAGTACAGCAGCTGCTCATTAGCTCACCGTTGTGTGGTTTGGCACTTGGGTCAGGGCCCAGTGGCACAGCGGCTCTTCCCTTGTCTGGGCTGACACGGGGGCCTGCAGCCTGCAGGCTGTTGCTCGCCTCCCTGGTGTGCGAGGCTGGCCTGTTGCTGCTTGGCTGGGGCCGCAGGCGCGCCAGAGCTCTGTGAACCCTTTACCCAGCAGCCCCGCCTGGGCCTCCCCACGGGCCGGCTGTGCCCCTCTAGAGCGGCGGGAGAGGGAGCGGGCATGCGCTTTGCACACTTTCAGCCTCGCTTGTGTCATGCTTGCTGTTGTCCTGTGCTAGAGCAGGCACTGGGCGCTTGACGTTGTGAGGAAGCAGACTCTCCCTCTGTGTGAGCGCTGCTCCGAAGTTACACTGTGAGGTGCGAGCTCGGAGGAGGACTCTGGCTAGGTCTGCGCTCTGCCGTGGGGTCTTGAGGGCTTCCCTGTGTCAGTGGGCGTTGTCTCCAGCCACGTCTCGCTTCCTCCTCTGCCACCGCTCCTCAGCCACTGTCAGTTTTTGCCCCCTCCCTGGTTCCCTGCGTCCACCCCTGCCTCTGCGCCCATGCAGCCACCGGGGCTGACTGAAGGATGGAGCTCAGGTCATCCTCCCCGCAGACCTTCCTTGCCGTCTCACCTTGGACAGAATAAAATGTTAATCCCTACTGAGGCTGAATGCCCCAGGGCCGCAGGACTTTTGTGATGCCTGTTTCTCCATCTCCTCTCGCCCCCTGGCCCCCCTGGCCACCTTCTAAGCATTCCTCGATCTGGCCAGTTCTGCACAGGGCTCTGTGCGTGGCTTTCTCTAGAGTCAGATGCTGAGCGCTGCTTCCTCCGGCAGCCTGCTCAGCCTCTACTTCTGCGTCCCCTTCTCCAGGGGGTTTCACTGCCAGCCCTCCGTGCACAGTTGTTCTTTCCGCCGATCTCGGGCTTGCTTTATTGTATTCCATAACGCTTAAAGCTGCTGACATCCCCGTACATCCCTGTGTTCCTTTCTGTCTCTGCCAGTAGGCTCCATGATGGCAGCCTCTTGCTTGCTGTCATTCCCAGTGCCTGGAGCAGTGCCCAGCTCAAGGTGTGGGACCAGTGGAAGACTGCCCAGGGACATTTGTCATCTGGCCGGGCGGTGGTGGTGCACGCCTGTAATCCCAGCACTTGGGAGATTGAAGCAGGAGGATCATTGTGAATTTGAGGCCAGCCTGGGCTACAAAGTGAGTTCAAGACCTTCCTGAACTGCACAGGGAGACCTTGTCTCAAAAAGATTAAAGAAAAAAAAAAGCAGACATCTGTCACCTGACCGTAGAGGTGGCTCTTCCATACAGATGGGAAGATGGGGTCTGTGTCTCCGAGTTGCTGGGCTAGAGGCACTGATTTCCATTGCCTGATGCGTAGCTAGACCAGCCTTCTGGTACTTAATAAATGAGTTTATCCTGTTCCCTTTGATGGAATTTTAATTCAATTTTGACTTTTTCATCGTTTTTCTTTATGAATGTTAGTAGATTTAGTCATGTGATGGTCACATGTGCTTCTGGTTTATGTACATGCATGAATATTACATGTGAGTGGGTTTGGATTTGGGTGCACATGGAGCAAACAGTCTAGACACGGAGATTTCTTACACGCTGGAAGTTCCAGCAAGCCCCAAGTCTTTTATGTTCAGGCCTGGGCACCAGAGCTCAGTTCCACTGGTCTGGACTTCTCTGAACTTCAGCTAACCTAGGTGTGGAGTTGTCCTTCAAGTAAAATTTATCTCAGATGGCTTTGCCGTTGCTGGTTTTTGGACTTAAAGTCAGAATTGTGTTAGTTCCCTGAGTTTGCTGTTTGCAGGCTTGTGTGACATGCAGGCAGACCTCTTCCTTGGAACGGTAGTGGGTGGGAATGAGTAGGAGAAAGGGCAGACTGGCCTTATGAAATGTTTGAATCACAGAATATTTATTTACTTAGAGACAGGGTCCCACTGTGTAGTGCAGGTTGGCCTTGAACTATGTAGCCCCAGTTGGCTTCAGACACATGGTGATCCTCCTGCCTCAGCCTCCTGAGAGCTGGGATTTACAGGTATGCACCACCTTGCCCGGCTATCACAGAATTTGCGGGGCTACTAGGAATCGAACTCAGGGTCTTGCACTTGCCAGCAATATCACAGAATATTTAAAAATAAAGGCAATAATAGGATTTTAAAAGGTTATAGTGCATATGATAGACTAAGATATAACAGACATAATGAGCCTCATAAATAACAGCATTGGAAACATTCACAGTCCAGAACAGAGTGACCAAGCCGGGCACGGTGGCAGCCTCTGCAGTCCGAGTGAGATAGGGACGGTCTGTGGGCCTCCAGGTAATACAAGGGAAACATTACAGCTCCCAGCCTGCTAGATGTCCGAAACTCTCAGTTCATGTTCTCTAAAATTGAGGAATGAGTTCTAGGAATAATGGAGGTTAAGAGTAGGAAGAATTCATTGAAAGATAGCTTCTGTCTGAGAGGGGCAGAAGGGGGCCCCGAAGGTGGGTTGCTTGTTGACCCTGCTTCTCAGGGGAGTTTTACTGAGCGAAGCCATGAGGTGAGGTGAGTCAGGTGGGACAGAACTGCAGTCAACTAGAAGATTACAAGGATAGTCGCTTAGCTAATATTGATCCAGTGGGAAGCAACAAGGTGGGTGCGAGTGGGCAAAACTGTGGTGAGCCAGTAAGATTGCAACAAATACAGTGCCTTAGAAACTACTGCTTAGATGGGGATCAAGTGGGAAACGTCACGTAGCAAGCAATGGGAAGCACTTTCTGGGCAGGAATGGGCCAGGGAGGTTTGGATCCCCCACCCAAGATGACTGATGTCTATTTAGAATAATAGCAAGCCCTGCAGTTCATCTGTAGGGAAGGCTGTGGGTGTAGTTGGTCCTCTGTCCTGAGGCCTGCTCTTCAACAAGTGCACCTCCACACACAGTTGTCTTCTACACTGAGCTGAAGGTTCAGTCCTGTCTGACTGCCTATAACATTTCCAAGTAACTGAGCTGTCTATAATACTAGCACTTGGGAGGCTGAGGCAGGAGGATCTCTGTGAGTTTGAGGCCAGCTTGGGCTTGTATGGTGAGACCCTGCCTCAAAAAAGTCCCCAAAAAGCTAAAAACAAAAGAACCAGAACAGAATAATATAAGAATTTAATTAGCAAAGTCTCTGGAAGTTATTTGCCTCAGAATTTCAAGACTAGCCCCCAAAAACTGAGGAGTCTAATTTCTTGAAATGCTTTATTTTTGTCATTTTGAGACAGGGTCTCACTATGCGGTTCAGGCTGGGCTTGAGCTCACTTTGTAGCCCAGGCTGGTCTCAAACTCACAATGATCCTCCTGTCTCAGCCTTGTGAGTGCTGGGATTACAGGCGTGCACCACCATGCCCGGTGAATGCTTCATTTGAAAAAGTGGCTAATTTTCATTTTTTTCTACTTTGTGAGCACCTGAAAATGAGCAGGTGTGGATTAACTTGTCCTCGATTTAGAATCACATTCTTTAAGTCTACAGTGTAAATTCCAAGGTGGGCGAGCAGAGACGCCCTGCCTGGCTTCCTCTCATGTGTGATTGGCAGCCTCATGGTGATGGGTGCCCATCCAGAGGATAGGTGCCTGCTGCATCTTGGCATATGTAACTGGTCGAGTTGGCTTCGAAGCAGAGTAAGGGGTTTAAAATAATTTGTGGACCAGACGGGAGAGGCCAGCTTAGGTATTGTATGTAAGTACAAAAATTCTTTTTTTCATTATAACATTAAAAAAAGGGCAAATAAAGTCAGGCTGTAGGTTGGATGCGGCTGGTGGCCCTGTTTTTATGAACCAACTGGATTAATACTGTAGAGGACGAGCAGAAGGCCGGGTACTGAAGTCCTGGGAAGGGCTGTGTTATGGTTGATACATTGTGTCAACTTGGGGAGTCTAGAGGTTTGGCTGAGTGATGCAGCAGGAAGCCAGGGTGCTTACTTTGTATACATACTGAGCCTGTGGAAGAGGAGGGCATGGAGACTGTGTGTGAGAGCTACACGCCCCCTGGGTGGGGGTAGGCTGTTTACAATGGAAGGGAAGGAAGGAGGCTACTTGCAGCCATTCCTCCCTTTTTGCTGGTTGTTTTTGCTGTGCTCTGCTGCCATGAACAGTTTGCTCTCTGCCATGTGCCACTCTGCCTCTGAACCAGCCAAGTATGGACTGAAACCTTCACAAACTGTAAGCTAAATAAACCTTTCCTTTCTTCATTTTGGGCGTTGGGTATTTTGTCTCAGCAAGGAAAGAAAAGTAACCAAGACAAGCTGCCTCCAAGGCTTCCCAGCGACTGTTTGGAGAGGGCAACTCTTAAGAAGGAGCCTCTGCCCGTGGGACTCGGGGAGGATCTGAGGGCGAGGAGAAGGAGGGTGTGATCTGTGAGCAGGGCGTCATCGTGTGCACTGTTCCTGTGGTCACCACTGCGGTGCGGGGCTCCTCACTGTGAAAGGACTCACCACCACATTTAGTTACCTTCTCATCTTTGGAGGCACGCATCAGGGAGCTCCTTAGGAGTTACCCGATCAGATGAGCTTAGTAATGCTCTCAGATTTCATGGCTCAAGACTTGGTTTTTCCTGTAAAAATTTCTAGATTGCTTTATTCCTCAGTGATCTTCAGCTTCTTCACCTGAGTCATATAAGACATATTTATATGAATAGCACGCTGTCATCTTGCCAAAGGCAGCACTGACGAAGATGACTCAGTGGCATTTATCGCTGTTCATAGAACACGTGTTTGTGCGTGCCCTGGGGATGGCCTGTGACTACAGTGGGCCAGGCCCTTGATTCCAGGGCTTACTGTGTTTCGTGGCTGTTGGTCCCTTGGCCCAGTCAGAGTTTAGCGAGTTTTTTTTCTTTTCTTTTTCCATTGTGCTGAGTAAATAGTTGTCAGCAATTGCTTGATTGACTTCCTAGGTGGAAGTTGTTCGATTTCCAAGAAAAACTATTTGCCAAGAAAATGAAAAGGGTGTTAGGAGAGGTCAGAACTTGGAAATTTAGAATCTGTACAATACATATAGGTCTTAGATGCAAGTGGCTGCTCAGGTACCATGGTAGGAGTAATCCATACTTGTGACTGATTCTTCTTGTGGAAGAGAAATTTGGAGGTAGTTAGGAGTTATTCCCTAGCCAGACAAGGTTTCACTGTGCAGTTCAGGGTGGCCTTGAGCTCACTTTGTAGCCCAGGCTGGCCTCAAACTCACAGTGATCCTCTTGCTTCAGCCTCCTGAGTACTAGGATGACAGGCGAATGCCCCCATGCCCAGCTCCCTATCCCCTTTAAAGAGATTTCACTTAGCAATTTGTGTATTCCATCTTTGGACTCAGAGGACACTAGGGTGTGATTTTACAACTGCATTCTTAATCAGAACTTCAGAGACTTTGTGTTGTCTTGCTTTGCTACTACCAGGCTTTTCTTAGTAAAGCACATTTGGACGGCATAGGAGGGGGTGTTTTGGGTTCATATGATTTTTCTCTCACCTCTTAGCACCTGAATTTCCTAAAACAAGCAAGGCCCTCATGCAGTTCTTACTGTTTCATGATACCTAGGAGGACATGGGTTATTTGTGCTTTTCAGATGTGGAAATGCATTCCAGTGCTTTGGGGAGGGGTAATGGTAGGAAGTAGTAGAACAGGGCTGGGGATATAGCTCAGTGGAATAAGTGCTTGCCTAGCAAGCGCAGGGTCCTGAGTTCGATCCCCAGTACCGCCAAAAAAAAAAAAAAGAATTTGGAAGTAGTAGAACATTCTATTACAGTACTGCCTTCCTTGCAATTTTAGCATGCGATTTAAGTGTGCTGTTTTTGTCCTTAGGACTTTCGTAGCCTCCTCCTTGTGTGGTAAGCAGTTTGCGCACTCCACTGTGTGTCCGTGTCACCTGAGGAGGTGGTCCCAGTTGTTCTCCTGACCCGCATGCCCCAGCTGGTTCTGGCTCAGCGGCTCGCACCTTGGCATGTGCAGGGCAGGTGGCTTGAGTGCTGAGTCACAGCCTCACAGTGCTCTGTCCTGCGCCCGTGGGCAGCTGCTCTGGGCCTCCTGGCTCTCTGGCCTCCTTGTCCTCTGCCAGCTTCAGTGCTTAGCTCCATGCTTTGCTTCCAAGGTATGGCACTCCGTAGTTGGGGCTGGCCTTGAACCTGTTTAGCCAGGCTGACTGCAACTCATGGACTGCCTCCTTCCTCAGCCTCGAGTGCTGGCATGCACCATCACACCTGGGCTCTCTGTCTTTTAATATAGAAAAGAATCCAGTTCTTTCAGTAAGATTTTAAATGCCTTGAAAGTGGGAATAATCTTAGATTTTCCTTGTTCTTCAGAGTACCCAATAACTATTCTCATGTCTTTATCTATTCCATGTAGTAGAAAATGTGGTAGTAGTATTTTTTTCTTTTATTTAGAAAAGTAGGACTGTTAATATAATATAAATGATTTAAAATTGGCCCAGACTCTTACATTTGTTGAATGTTACCTAACTTTTAGAGGTCTTTTTCCATTAGTGTTTCATTTCCACTTTTTTTTTTTTTTTCCTTTTGAGACAGGGTCTTGCTTATGCAGTTCAGGCCAGCCTTCAGCTCACTTTGTACCTCATGCTGGTCATGAACTGGCAAGGATCCTCCTGCCTCAGCCTCCTGAGTGCAGGGATTACAGGGGTGCATTACCACGCCTGGCCATTTCCACTATTTTTATAAGTATACATCAAATAGTATTTTCAGAACCATTAAAATTTAAGTCCAGTCGATCACCAGTGACCTGAAGGAATGTTCGGCGTTAGTACACAAACTGGTATGATTTTATGAAGAGGAGCAGGCCTTGGAGATTTGCTGCTTCCCCTGCGGGTGACCTTTGAGTCACCGCTTATTCAGAAGGATGGAATAACGAGACACATGCAAGATTAGTGGATGGTCCCGCCCCGTTTTGTTCCTTCTTCCCGCGCGCTGAGCCTTCCTGATGACCCGCAGGGGTCCGTCACCTGATCGGCGTGCCCCTTCCTGTTTCAGCGGAGAAGAGGGTTCCTTTCCTGGCCAGTAAGTTCATGTTTTCTGTGTCCTGGATTTCCGACTGCCGCCTCGTGTCCGCGCTTTTGTCAGTCGCTCCTCCTCCTGTGCCGGGGTGAGGCTGGTTTAGCCCGGGAAGGTGCGGCTCCGGGCCGGAAGCCCGCCCGCCACCCTACAGGCCCCGCGAGTCTCTGATCCTGTCCTGGCAGCGGAGCGGGGCCCCTCGCCTGGACGCCCTGCGCCGTGCTCTCCAGGGCTACGATTGCGCCTTTTAGCGCGCAGGGCCGGTGCCCGAGCTGTGGACGCTCTCAGAACGACGTCAGCCCGGTTGCTTCGGACGCCTGTTACGTACAGGCGGATGAGCAGCCCCCAGCAGACCCGCCCCCGCAGAACTCGGGTCACGAGGACGCTCGCGCAGCTCCCGCCCCGGCTCCCAGCGCGGCCCCTCGGCTCCCGGGCCCCCCCCTGTGTGACCGGACCCTCCCACCCAGCCCGTCTCGTGGACGGCGCGGCGTGACTGGTGAGCGCGGACTCCTCGAAGGCGAGGCGATGCCCAGCCCGGCGCGCGCCTTTGGCCACGACAGTGACTGTTCATGCTGGCGGGTTGTGGGGATGAGGCGGTCTGCTCAGTGAGTAGTGCCGAGAACGCGCGCAGTGTCCACTAAGGGTTAGCAGTTTACTTTTGCTGTGTTTCGTGAGTTTGGTTTTCTTGTTGTTGTTGTTTTGTTTTGTTTTTTTGTGACAAGTTCTTGCTACATGGTGCAAGCTGACCTTGAACTCCTCACTGTGTAGCCCAGGCTGGCCTCAAACTTAGGCCATTCTCTTGCCTCAGCCTCCCAAGTGCTGGGATTACGGGCGTCTATCCCGTGCCTGGTGTTTTGTGAGTTTCTGACCCTTCTGAGCTCATAAGCTCACTGCACAGTAACACTGAGCCCTCTTCACGGTGCCTTTTAGTGCTTTGGAAGCGCATCGCTTACGTGCCCCCCACTGCGCCCTCCCGAGCCCGGCAGTGAGAGGGCGGGGCATTGCTGCGCCCATGCTCAGCTGGGGGAAGGTGCTGGTGTTAGGAGGAAGGACAGGCCTCCTGCCCCTGAATCTGCTGTCCACCTCATGTGGCATTGATGGTTTTCTTTAAAAAAAAAAAAGCCAAAGCATAGTGTTTATTTAAAAATAATTTTAGACTTAAAGTTGGAACCATAAAGTCCTGCCTTCTCTAGTACTAATTTAACCCTCCTCTCCGTTGGCCTGCTGCATATCGCCCACTGCATCTCACTGCCCTGTTGAAGAGTGGCCTTCCCGAGGGCTCGTCTGTACGACGCGGTGCACTCGCTGGAGCTGCCCTCTTAGTTTTTAATATTTCATAGAGAGGTGTCACCATTACCAGTCTGAGAATATTTTTACCTGGTCAGAAAGAAACCCTGTGCCGGTCATTAGCATTACTCTCCCCTCCTCCTGGCCCTCTCTGTGCCCAGCGGCCCCTGATCTACTTTCTCTTTCTCTAGATTTATGGGCTTGGAACATTTTGCGTAAAATTTCCACTGACTTTGTGTCTTGGGTACATTTGCTGTGTAGACCATGGTGCGACAGTACCTGGCCTTGAATCCAGCCTCTTCCCCTTTCAAGCTCTGACTGTGTATTTGTCATTTAATTTGTCCTTGGCTCGGTCTCCTGACTTGCGAAGGGGGATAATAATTGTGTGTAGAGCTTTGTGAGAACAAGTGACTTAACGTGTGGGAAGTGCTTAGTACTGATTCGGGCCAGAGTAAAATGAATCTTTGCTATGCCAAGATCTGTCGTGTTCCTAATTGATTAACTGTGTTTTTGCATGTTGATGGTTATTGTGTCCATGTTGCCACTACTGAACCTAAGAACGTACCCAACAATTACAGCAGTCTGAGCCCTAAATTCGGAGGTTAGAATTTAGTCACTGTGGACAATGTCCTGTCACAAAGGCTTATCTGGTGGGAGGAACCGCAGCACTTGGCGAGGAATTATGTGTCCTCCTTTGGCACCTTTGTATATTTATTTGAGTGAGAGATGCTGTATCCAGCTGATTTAGTTAAAGGCAAAGGAAATCTGAGGCATTGGTTTTGGAAAACCAAATTTCACTTTGATTAGAAGAGTTCATTTTCTGAAAAGATTGTTTTGAAACCAATTTTTAAAACACATTAAGCTAGTCATGGTGGCTCATGCCTGTAATCCCAGCACTCAGGAGGCTGAGGCAGGAGGATTATTGTAAGCTCAAGGTCAGCCTGAACTGCATAGTGAGACTCTGTCTTAAAAGAGACAAAGACAAACAAACAAACAAATAAAAACATTATTAATTTCCTATAGACTTCGAAGATCTAGGAAGAGCATTCCTATAAGCAGAGTTCACAGTCCCCAAAACATACCCGTTGCCAGCACCTCCACTGCTGAGGGAACTGCTGAGGCCAGTTTAGGTGACCTGCAGTGTGCACAGGTGTAACTTGGACATCTGCTGAAGACAGGCTCGGGGTGTAGCTCAGTGGTTCAGCCTTACCAAGCCTGCTGGAGGCCCTAGGTTTGATGCCAAGCACTGCCCTTCCCAATAATTCATTCAAATTCATTTTAGAACATGTGAGAGGGAAAATACCATACAAATACCTGGAGGCCCTGAGCTAGGAAGGAGATCTGTAGATTCCCGGGAGGATTTACTGCTAGTTGGCTGCGTGACCTGGGCCCGTTTGCTCATCTGTTAGATGACACAGTTGCACTGTAGAACATTGAACTGATGGTCTTTTGCTTGTTTGGAAGGGAGATTGGTTGGTTTATTTCTTGTGGCAAATATGGTACTGCCAGCCACCCTGGAGGCTCCGTGTATATGAGTAAGGGGAGGTTGTGGACATCCTTTTTTCCCTCTTTTTTTTTGGTTGAAAAGAGACAGGATCTTGCTATTCCCTGCAGGCTGGCCTTGAGCTCATTTTGTAGCTCACACTAGCCTTGAAGGCACAACTATTCTCCTGCTTAAGCCTCCTGAGTGCTGGGATTACAGGTGTGTGCCACCACACCTGGCTTCCCTCAATTCTTAACATTTTCTGTCCTGCCTATCTCTTTTCCGGGCAGCTCTGATTTGTGAGAACGCCACAGTTGTATTGAGGGGTTCAGTTCCAAATGCTGTGGGGAGTGGGGAGCTCAGCATTAAAGGGCCTTCCCTTTGGTGGCAGAATGGAACCTGGCAAGTCCTGTATTTCATTGTGTTCTGAGGCTTTTTTTTTTTTTTTTTAAGGTACTGGGAATTGAACTCAGGAGCTTGTGCTTGCCAGGCAGGCACTTGTGCCGCTGAGCTGTATCCCCAGCCCTCCGAGGCCTTTTTATGACTAGCATTTCTTTCCTTTTTTTCTTTGTCTTTTTGAGACAGGGTCTAACTATGCAGTTCAGGCTGGCCTTGAACTCACTATGTAGCCCAGGTTGGTCTCGAACTTGCAGTGATCCTCCTGCCTCAGCCTCCCAGTGACAGGCGTTTCTGAAAAATTACCTATGACGTAAATTCCTGTATTGGGTTTTAAATTTAGAATTATAGTTTTACGGGAGAACACATTGGTGCCTGACACACAATAAATTTTCACTTCAGATTCAAAATATTTATTTGAACTTCTTAGGCAGTTTACACTGTGTGTTTCCTGACATTGGTTGCCAGCTTTGGGCAACAGAAGCTGGAGAGGGATGTGAGGGGTCAGTCATTCAAAACAGATCTGAAGCTGTGTGCTAAAGATAGAGTGGACCTTGCCCCTAAGTGCATTAGTGTTGTCAGAGTGTACAGAGATTTGGGATTAATAAAGATTTAATCAAAAGCATGTACTGTATTTATAAAAATGTGTTGAATTTTCTTTAATGATCTTAATAAGACAGTTACTGTTATTTAAAGCTCTAAAGACACCTTGAAATCTTCCAAATATACACACACACACACACATGAAGCCTAGAAACTATTTTTCATCAAGAGTGGTGGTACGTGACTGTAATCCCAGCATACAGGAAGGAAGCTGAGGCAGGAGGATTGCTGAGTTTGAGGCCTTCTTGAGCTGCGTAGTGTCTATCCGAACCGCACAGTGAGACTTTGTCTCAGAAACTACGCCCCCAACCCCCAAAGCAAAAACCGTTTTTCTCTAAAATTATTAAGAACCTAGTGAAATGATTGAAAGGGTCAACTGATATGTTTGTTTGAAAGCAGGCACATATCAGGTGGTATAAGTAGCACTTAGGCAGCTTGCACTTTCTCGTATTATGAGGATCACTTTATTTGTATTTGGTTTTTTTTTTTTTTTTTTTTTGCGGTACTGGGGATCGAACTCAGGACCCTGCGCTTGCTAGGCAAGCGCTTATTCTACTGAGCTATATCCCCAGCCCACTTTATTTGTATTTAAAAAAAAAATTTTGTAGTGTCTCAAGACAGAAAGGGTGAGCATTGACAAAAGCCCTTAACACTTGTTTGTGCCTACTATAAAACCTACCTCAGTTTTAATAAATAAAAGATAGTAACTTCAGCTCTGGTAAGGTGGGTGGTTTGGTTGAGTCAGCTGGCATTGTGCTTGACGTGAGACATACACTGTAGAAACCGAACTCAGTGCCCAGTTTACCAAATGCCAGCGGTGCCGTCTTTTAAGTGAGTAAGAAAACGAGATTTGTTGACATTTGTAACCAAAGAAATACTGAGCAGTAGAGAAAGGAGATACTGGGGTGTCACCGCCACAGGTGTGTCTCTGGCATCAGAGGCGCGTGTCCCGCGTCAGTGGTGACCATCACTGTGCCTTTGCAGCTTGTGGCCCACAGGGAGTAGCTTCCGCGTCACCCTTCGCCACTTGCCCTGTGTGTCGTTGCCGCCCTCAGGAGGTGTGAGTGGTTAATTGAGAGAAGGTGCTCCTGGTTGGGGAAGAGAAGACTGTGCTCTTTTTGTGGGGAGCCACGTCTTCTGAAATTCCTTGGAGCCAGGGTTCTTATTGGCTAGAAAACTTTGAAATTCTTTTGCCCCTTTCTTCCAAAGGAAGGAAGTATGAGCACACGTTTCTGCTTTTGTACACCAGATGTTAGCCATGGCGTCCAATGGGTATTGTGCATTTTGATGAGAACTGCTTGAATAAAGGTCAGACTGTCATGGGAGAATGGGAAAACCAAAGCTGGGAAGGGGTAGAGATGGTTTATTTTAGCAGTTTAGAACGTTCCTTTGAAAGCAGCTAAGCTGGCGCGAGCTGGGGAAGGGAGGGCCTGGATGGCTTAAAGGCCATTGCTATTATGGTGAGTGCCTGACATTTTGTTTTGAAGTATGTCTGCCTGTGTATTTTAGAACCAGAAAATTCTTTGAAACTCTGCCTTTTTCTTTTTTTTTTGCTGTGCACCCATATAAAGTACTTTTTATTCTACATCTAGAGTTCAGATTTCAATTTTATTGTCAGTTTTGTCAGTCTTTCAGACACGTGACTCCCCTGATTAGTCATTCAGGATTTACGTAGGAGCGCGAATGGCACCTCAGTGTTGGTATTTTAGACCCATACATTGGAAAGGAAGATTTAGAATCACTTAATCACATGGTAAGATTTTGCTGGATCAAACTATAAATCAAACGTTTATTGAGCATTTATAAAAAACAACTCTTACTAAAGTACTTAGTTTCTATATTTGTTCTTAGCTCTCTGGTTCTAAAGGGCAGCTAGGTGAGTTCTTTTAATGCTGAGAAGTTCATTTGGCAAAGTTAATTATGCCTTGAGGGGTTGGTTACTCCCAAGGCTCCTCTGTGGCATAATGTCCTGTAGGTAGTGAACACGGCTCCGCCCCAAGGTATTCATGGAATATCCCAGGAAGCTTCATTTGTAAAAGTGCCATTGACAAACAGTTTTAAGACTTAAATCTGAAAAACAAAGGCTGTCTCAAGTATAATGTTCACAGGCCGGCGATGTAGCTCGGAGGCAGAAGCCCCTGCATGGCAAACACAATGTCCTAAGTTGGATTCCCAGTGGGGGGGAAAAAAAATCAAGTGTAATGGTTGGGTTCATAAAAATGCTGTAAATAGCTTTAAAATAAAGAGATGTTTGTCACTTAGTGAAAACAAGTTAGTATACATTCTTTTGGATTTTTTCTTCGTTTTTACAAAAATAAAATCATATTCTTAACTATAAATACTTCTATGGACATTTTATTTCCAACATAAAAGTTTGTCACACTGTTACCTATTTTAAAAATGGCTGTGAATCTACAATCCCTTATTCAAAACCATTTTCTTAATTTGTATAACACTTGGGGTCATTTCCAGGTTATTGCTGTGATGACATTTCTTTATGTGCTAAGGTGAGGACATTGGGACTAAATTCCTAGAAATGGAATTTTAACTCTAAAATAATGAGTAGATGCTGCCAAAGTATGAGTAGCAGCTAACCCTGCTAGCAAAGGGTATTTGAGTATACATGTCTCCTGCCATCAGGCTGACACCTAATGCTCCCAGCCCCCACCCCTTTTATCTATCTATCTATCTATCTATCCCTTTTTTATTTTTAATTTTGCCTTGTGGCCTCACTAGGTAGTTCAAGTAGTTCAAGATGGCCTTGAACTCAACTATGTAGCCCAGGCTTCCCTGGAACTCTCAGAGATCCTCCTGCCTCAGCTTCTTGAGTACTGGGACTGTAGGTGTGTACCACCACACCCAGCTCTTTTGCTGCTTGGCTGAGCTAGACAATAATGTCTAATTTTTATTTTAATATTATATTTTTAGCTCTCCATGGTGATACATGCCTGTAATCTCAGAACTCTGGGAGGCTGAGGCAGGAGGATCGTAAGTTCAAGCTCAGCCCAGGCAGCTTAGCAATTTAGTAAGACTGTCTCAAAATAAATACAAATTGCCTGGAGATGTATGTAGCTCAGTGTGAAGGCCCTGGGTTCAATCCCTGGTATTGAAAACAAGTGTGTAGATAATCTGCGTATACAGATAATAACTGACTTTAGGAACATTGTCTTTTCTGGATAGTTGACTATGATGGTTGGTTAGTTTGATTTAAAACAGTAAGTTTAGAAACTGAATTAGGGAGGCAGGTAGTGTCACTTACACTGTAGTTGAAGAAGCCTGCTTACTTGGCAGCTTGCGTGGTTAGTATCCCTAGAGTGTTACGCAGTTATCCTTTATGTTTGGTAATCACAGAAATGTTGTCAGAAGTGTTTCTTACATGATGTCTGACCAACTACTTGAGTACAAGTTCTTACCTGGGACACAAGGTAAGCTGACTTTCATTGCGCTGTGGTGCTATTGTTTTCAGGTGTTTTAGCTCTGTAACACCAGTTCTCAACTAGGGTGCTTTTGTCCCCTAGGGGCCCTTTGGTAACACCTGGAGGGCTTTTTTGTTAGGACACCTGGTCAGTTGGGGGCCGGGGGATGGGTGCATAGGCAGCTTTGGTGGCAGAGAGGCAGGGACAGGACTAACAGGATGACAGTTCACAGGACAGCCTTGCGCGACTGTGATGTGGTACGTTAAGCAGTGCCTGGGTTGGCCTGAGGTCCACATCTCCTGGATAGGAGCTCACTGTCCACACTACTATTTTAGTTCAGGCTGGCCTTCAGCTCACTTTGTAGCCCAAGCTGGTCTTGAACTTGCAACCATTCTCCTGCCTCAGCCTCCTGAGTGCTGGGATTATAGGCACGCGCCATCACAGTGCCCGAGTTGGAACGCTCTTGGCTGTACGCTGCTTTGGATCTGACGTGTTCTCCAAGGCCCGTGTGTTAAAGCCTCATTTCCAGGGTGACATTCGGAGGCGGGGCTTTGCGAGAGGTCATCGGTTGCACAGCTGGAAGGTAGTAGTGGGACCCAACCCCTCCTCTCCTGTCTTCTTCGCTTACTTGCTCAGGAGTGAGCGCGTTTCCTCCGGCATGTGCTCCTTTGGGCCGTGCTGCCTACCTACCCCTGGCTAGAGCAGTGGGGCAACTGCCTGTGGGCTGGAACCCAAGACTGTGAGACAGAATTAAGCTTTTCTCTTTATGAGATGATTGTTTCGGGGATTTGTCCCAGTGACAGGAAGCTAACATGCCCTGCTGGAATACAGAGGACTTAGGGTGTTCTGATTCCTTCACCCAAACCTGTGCTCCATTTCTCGTGGCCGGCTGTGCAGTAGTCGGCTTTTAGTATAGAGTGGCTGCCTGCCCTTGGCTTCCACGTTGGCTGGCTGCAGTTGGCTACCTTACTGCCTCTACCTTTTAAATATTTTGTCCAGAAGTAAAGAGTGATGCAGGAAAATAAAACTCCCAACCTGAATGATATCAGACGAGTTTGTGTTCTCTAAAACCGAAGAATGAATTTTAGGAACAACGGAGGTTAAGAGCGGAATATATTTATTGAGAGAAAGAAAGCTTCTGTCCAAGAGAGAGACAGAAGGAGGGCCCGAGTGGGTTACCCCGACTATGTCTTTTCTAGGGACTTTTCTAGGGAAAAACCATGAGGTGAGGTAGGTCCAAGGTAGGGGAAATGGACAAAACTACGGTCCGCCAATAAGACTGCAAGGATAAATATTCAGGTAAGACAGAGTGAACTGGGATCAGATGGGGAAAGCGAGTCACATAGCAAGCGGGCATGAATGCAGATCAGGGGCTTTTCCTGTGGGGGTCGGGCTAGTGGCTCTTCCTGGCTTTTTAGAAAGTGGTTGTTACTTATTTAGAATATCAATCCCTGACATTTACACCTAGGGAGTTAAGTGGGTGCATTTGTTTAGCCCCTTTTGTCTTAAGGTCTGGCCCACAGGTCTGCTGGCTCCTTCAGGTCTGCTGGCTCCTTCGAGGGCCTGGCCCTGTCTGACTGCCTGTAATATTTCTATCTGACTCAGCTGCCTAGAGCAAGGGGGGCAGGTAGAGCTAGCTGGAGCTTCTCTGAGGCTACAGACATCATTTAAAGACCCAACTTCGATGTTTTGGTGAGGCTCTGGGTGATTTCTGGGCTGGAAGAGTTGGCGGTGATTACTTGGCTAGTACATTTCTCTTCCTTCAAATACAGAATATACTTTGCCCCATCCCCCAAAACAAAATCAAACAAGGGCCCCCTTAACCCTGTCCCAAACCCCCTTCAGACAAAGACAAAGCACTTGGGGATGTCGCAGAGCCCAGAGCAGTCACCTCACCTCATAGCTCACAGTTGCTACTGCCTGGGGCCCGCCCGGGAGAAATCTAAGTGGTATGAGGACCCACGGGAGTGCATTTCTGGGGAAAAGGCTGGAGAGTCCAAAGAATGTTTTGAGTCATTGGAGACTTTTAAAATGCCAGATTCTTTCCACGGGGTTAATTTAAACATATTTGACTCTTAAAATCTTCACGAGAGGCTCCAAAGCCATTATAACATGGAATTTTGCTTGTTTATTTTATTTTATTTTATTTTTGTCTTTTTGAGACATGGTCTCACTGTTTATAGTTCAGGCTGGTCTTGAACTTACTTTGTAGCCCACACTGGCCTCCAAGTCACAACAATCCCCCTGCCTCAGCCTCCCCAAGTGTTGGAATTACAGGCATGCGCCACCCTGCCCAGTGCATTTTGCTTGTTCAGTGGAAGTCATCGCTCAGTCATTGTGTAGGAGAGAAGCAGGAGCTTTGGGGAAGAAAAACGGGAGGAACAGAGTCGCATGGAGTGAGTTTCCTTTGGCATAAGAAGGAAGCTCTTGCCCTGGGAAGCAGGCGTATGGTTCTCCCCTCTTTCTTTTCTAGGGCGATTTCGGTCTAGGTTAGCATGTGAATGGCAGAAGGTGTGAAAACTCAGTGTGCTGTTTACTCAAGCTGGACTTGTAATTCCGGTTTAGAGCTGGTAAGCTGTGGGCTGTGACTGAAAACCAGAGAATGCTCTTCTTTTATGACCACTGAGGAGGCAGTTTCCGGAAGTCCAGCGCAGAGGGATGGAAGTTTCCTCCTTCTGCTTCTTCCTCTTTGTCCCCTGTATTTCTTCCGTCAGCACCATTGAGTGCTTCTCAGTGAAAATGTGATGGAGGCACAGAAGCCCGCCACGTAAGTAAGTTCGAATTATCTACTAGTCAGAAAAAATCAGATGAAATTATTTTGATAATATGCTTTAATCCAGTGTGTCTAAAGTTCAGTTCCTTGGAGTCTGAGGGAGGTAGGTTCTCATCCCTTTCTGCAGGTGCCCAAATCCGCAGGCGCTCAAGTGCCTTGAATAAAATGGTGCAGGGTTTGGATATGACCTGTGAGCTGGATGCCAAGCCCGTGGGTACAGAAGACCGACTGCATCACCATGTCAGCATGGGACTTGTATAAAAATGAGTGTTTTTTTTTTAACATTCTTTTTTTAATGCTGTGTCTCTTGCATTTGTGTTAGTTTTATAGCGCATCTCGAATTAGAATCAAGTCATATTTCAAGTGCTCAGTAGTTGGGTGTGGGCTGCCGTGTTGGCCAGGAGAATCCTGTTTGCTCTGTGTCCGCTCTGAAGGAATTACAGGGTGTTCAGATACAGGTGCTCGCATACTCAGACCCGTATGATTGAAGGAACCGTGTACGTTTGTGTTTGATAATCACAATTATTCTTGTTAAAGTGCGCAACATGCCATGTTTCAGCGCTGTGATTGGTGGTGTGTACTGACCTAAGCATCTGGGTATATTTGTATATTTGTACCGATGTATGTTTTTTTAAAACAAGTGAGTGGCTGAGAAAAGCGTCCCCTTATAGGAAAGGAAAGTGACTGTTACTGAAATGAATTGTAACTTACTCTGAAAAAACGTCAGTGACCCCAGGGAGTCTATTGAGCAGTAACATGAAAATTTTGGTATTTGGTGACCAATGGCGAGTGTGATGTTGCGTTAATTCTTGAAGGAGAAAACGGGCAGTCCTTTCGTGGATGGCAGCACAGATTCAAGAGAGGACTAAATTGGATTCGAACTTCAGTAAGACCTGGGAGAAAGACAGTATTAGTGAGGGAACGTGAGAGGTAGTGATGTTTGAACAGTGAATCAATTTTTTGTGCTCATGTTTTACCTTCCTGGTGTTTTATGGTGACTTCATGTTTTTATCATCAGAACTAACTCCCCGCCCCATGAAAATAAGAAAAAGCTAAGTTAAAACCCAGCACCACCAGCCATACACAAGAAGTGAAAAGGTTTTTGGCCCTAAATTCAAACTTTGGTTCTTTTGTTAATCATCTGTACGATTTTGGGTAAATCAGTTAATGTCTGTGAGTTTCCATTGTAAAATCAGAAATTAGTATTGGTTGGGTTCTTCAGGTCTTTTTGGTCATACAATTCCATGACAGTTTTATTATTTATTTATTTGTTTTTGTGGTACCGGGGATCAAACTCAGGACTGTGTGCTTGCCGGGCAGGTGCTTATTCCACTGAGCTATATCCCCAGCCCTGCATGACAGTTTTAATGAAAGCCTTTCAGAGAATTTTTTTTTGGGGGGGGGAGTGGAGTTTTAAAATTGTTTTAGAAGAAATAAAGAGAGCCTATGAGCCTCTCTTAAAAGCATTCACCAAGTATCTGTTAAGTGCCTGGTAAGTGGCAAACAGGGTTCTTAAGTTTCACAGAATTGGGAAGTAGTAGTCTCAAGTAAGGGTGAAGGTTGAGATGGTGCTGGAAGGAAGGAAGGAGGCAAACAGATGAGACTGAATAGGAGAAGTAAATGCGGATGCCAGGCGTGGTGGCTCACGCCCGTAATCCCAGCACTCAGGAGGCTGAGGCAGGAGGATCCCAGCACTCAGGAGGCTGGGCTACTTAGTGAGACCAAGTTTCAAAGCAAAGTCCTCAAAAGATAAATAAATGAGGATATAATACTGTAATTTGAGGCGTGCTTCCCCTTTTATTGTGTCCTTTAGTGCTATTCAGTACTGTGGAGACACAGGAGAGGCACTGGGACATGTGGAGGGCGTTAGGAAACCCTGAGCCTCGCACACCAAAGCAGCATTGGCGTAACCTGAGCAGAGCGTGGGCGCTGCGCCCAAAGGGGTGCTGAGCAAGAGGCTGCTGTGCTGAGACCGCCGAGGTGGGGGTGGGCTCCTGAGGTCAGACGCTGTCGAGTTTCAGCAGTAACAGGATGGATTCTTTCACACACCGCATGCTTGTGCTTGAGTTTATTCAGTTTGAAGATGTTTTGGTGGCTGAAAGACCACCTTGTACCTGGAAAGGGCTGAGCTCTTAGCCAGGCCTCCGCCGCAGGCTCTGGGTTGCTTCCTAGAAGCCTGTGGGTGGGCCAGTGTCCACGCCCTGGGCACTGGCCCCGCCCCGCTGTGTGTTCCTGTCCTGCTTTTCAGTAACTCTGACATTCGTCTCCAGATGGCTGAGGGGATGAGGCAGCAGGTCTGTTGACATGAGTGGCCGAACTGTTGCGGAGCTCTGGAGAAGTGCAGAGGCCCTGGAGAGTGCGCAGGGCCGGATCACCCTTTCGGCTCTGGCCTGCTGGCTCAGCCGAGTGTGTCCAGTTGCCTTCCAGTGTCTCAGCTGCTGGACCTAAAGTTGGTCCTCACTTTCAAGGAATGGACTTAGTTGATGTAGGTACTGAGGGAAAGGCAGAAGGGGAGCAGGGTGTGTGCAGGGCTCTGCCCGGAGCGTGTGCATGTTCAGCAGATCTCACAGAATCAGAAGCCTGCTGGATCTGGCCTCTGTGTGCAGGAGGTCTCTGCACTTGTTTACCTTGGAAGACTGTTTCTTTGGGGATTTGCTAGCGAACCTGTCGTTTGCGCCTGTTTCCACTCATGAAATCCTCCCGAGAAAAGTCGATTCTTGATTCGGAGGTTTCAGTAAGAGTCTGTGTGTGGTGGGTGCTTGAGTGAGGGGCCAATCAGGAGACCAGGAGGAGGAAGAGGCCAAGGGGCCTTGGAGAGTGAGAGGCTGAGCGGACTGGCGCACGTTTTAGAGACACCGCCCTCAGGGCTTCTGGGTCAGTTTTGCCTGTGTGTGTATAGCAACGTGGACAATAATTTGTATTTGATTAGAAAGAGAAACATCTGTAGACTTTGGTGTTTTTTTTACTACTTGAAAAAAGTTATAGAAAGTTACAGAAACATGGACAAGGACATTAACGCTTCATAGTTAGCCTTGTTGCCAGCATCTTTTTCCTTTACAAAGAAGTACCAGTTGTTACCTGAATCCGACAAAGAGTGGGCAAGTGTTACACAGAAGAAACTGATGCTCCATTTGGGCAGAACATTTACCTTAGTAAAAGGTAGCCTGGGTGTGGGGGGTGTACACCACACTGTACAGTGAGACCCTGTCTATTAAAAAAAAGTAGTGGCTTATCGAATTTGGATGTAATAACTTGCTCAGGGGGAAGCACTGCACTCTGAAGTCAGAGGCACTGCGGCGCCTGTTCCAGGTGGGTCCTCCCAGTGCGGCCCCTGAGGAGGGTGAGCAGACCCACTGGGTTCCAAGGGCAGTTCTTCTTGGCAGCTTAGGGGTCCTGTAAATTGTAAAAGAATGTGTACTGTGGATACTGAACTATTAGGCCATAAAAATGAACTTTGTGGTGCCACAGTGTTTTGAAAACCGCTCCGTATTTTTCGCTAGCTTGAGAAAATGTGAAGGACTTGGAGAACAGATCAGCTTGCGCGCCTCTGTCCAGCCTTCCTGACCCTAGGTTCTGAGTCTCTCCGGTTTGGCTTCAGACATTGTTCCTTGTGGTCCTGCAAACACCCTAACAGCTTCTGTCTTGTCCTACCTCAGTCCTAAGCGGGTGCAGTTTGCTTCTGCATACCCGCGGCTGTGGAACTCTTGAGCAGTAGTGTGAATGCAGGCAAGCAGGCTCCTGCTGCAAAAGGGAATGATTAGTGTCCCTCTCGGCTTGAGGTTTCTCTCCTCCGTACCTGCTCTGCGTACCTGCTCTGCGGGGCCCCTTCCATCCCCTCCCTCCTCTGTGGCCTGAGCTCCTCTCCTTTCTCCACCCTGCTGCCCGCAGGAGTCCTGCTGGTTCTCCTCCTGGGGGGCATCCGGGGCAGCACTGGCTCTCGGGCTGGCACCCGGGGGCCTGTGCCTGCTGGGTCTCACTGGGCTCCTGCCCACCTCTGTTCCAGGAACCCTTTCTCCCTCCTGTGCTTCTGCCCACTTTGGCTCCCAGACAGTAGACCCTGGCCTCCTCTTGGGGCTGTGCGAAGTTTATCCTCCTGGTGCCCTGAAGCGCGCCTGGGTAAATGGCTGTTGCCCTGCCCCACCATTTCCTTTCCTGCCCCCACCTTTTCTCCTTCATTGCATGTGTCCCTTTTTAGCATACTGCGTAATGTTTTTTCTGTACCTGTGTCCAGACCAAGCTGGCAGTAGTCATTGGGTCAGTTAAGGGGGTGAACAGTTTATTCTGTTAGACTTCGTGTGGGGTGTCTGTCGGTGTCATTTGTTTAGGATTTAGAAGTAAATACAATTAAATAAGTTTTAGGGTTTTTTTGGTTTATTTTTGGCACTGTTTCAAGGGCTGGCCTTGAACTCCACTTTGTAGCCCAGGCTGGCCTCAAATTCTAACCACAGAGATCCTCCTGCCTCAGCCTCCTGAATGACTTCTTAGGATTGTTATGCATTCAGATATCCTTTGTTTTGTAAAAGTCTGCTGTACTCTTTTGGTTTCAGATGTCTCTGTCTGCAGGATGTTTCATTGCAGACTGGAATTGTTCTTCTTTCTTCTATAAGCCAAAACTCAACAACTAAGTTATTGAGGAACCATTTCCCCAAACTTGTGCTTCCAGAATGCAATCGATATGGAGTCCAAAATCAAACAAGTTCCATGACTGCAGTTTTCAGACATTTTTGCTTGTACATGCTTGGACTTTTTCTAAAGTGGTTAGATAGTTGCATAGTGTGCCATTTCCTGTGTATCATAAAAATTGATATTTAAGGACTAAACTTTTATTACTCTTTATGTGCCTAACTAATGGAATTTATTGGCAGCAATTTGTTAACTGCTATCATTTTAAAAAAGGAACAAGTCCTCTTTTGTTTTTTATGGGGTGAGTGGGGGATAAATCCTCACTACATAGCCCAGGCTGGCCTTGAACTCA